>VOQK01039504.1:0-10265 GCA_015052645.1 Benitochromis conjunctus
GTTACGTCCAAATAAACTGAATTAACTCTTTGGGATTTACTTACCTGGATGATTGAGCATGCATCAAGACATTTACACACATTCATACTTGGGGTTAGTATCTTGCCCAAGGATACTTGGCATGCAGACTGGGGGAGCCAGGGATCAAACCACTAACCTTCCAATCATTAACCTACCTGCTGAGCTAGGAAAATTAATGTGTTTCCAATCAACATGGTGAACTGAAATCTGATTATGCGTTCATGTGCTCATTATTCCATCAGTTTTGAAAAGATCCAAAATACCACTCTCTTAAATTCACTTCCAAAGTATGATAGAGCCTCCACCATGTTTGCTCTAGACACTAACTGTTGTACCTCTCTTCTGACCTACTTCACACATGTTGATGATTTGATGATCATAAAACCTGATTTTTTAGTCCAGTTCTTTAGTAATTTGGCACACCTCAGCTTTTTTCCCCATCTTTCCCTTCGTTAGGAATGGCTTATTGAAAGTCACTCTTCCATTGAGACCATTTTGACAATGCTATGTCACATCTTTGCTAGATTTTTCTTCTTCTACTTTTTAAGGACATGACTTTCAGATACTATTCATCTGCTATAGATAGTTTTCAAGGCCGCCACTTCTTCTATCTTCCACTTGTCCAGTTTGCACACATTTGTTAAGGAGACACTGCACACCATGCTGAGATATGCTAAGTTTTTGGCTAATATTTTTTTAGAGCCCTGCATAAGATTGATGACCTGTCCAGGGTGTACCCCGCCTCTCGCCCTACGGTAGCTGGGATAAACTCCAGCCTCCCCACCATGACCCTGAAAAGAACAAGTGGAAGAAAATGGATGAATGGAGTTCTTTTAGAATGCGAAATGATATTTCATGTTCAGACTGTGTTATCATTCTCATTTTGTATTGATGCAAACTGATACAACTACAGAAATGAGTCAAATAAAGTGCTTTTATGACAGGCTGCTGGTAACAAAGTGCCTAAAGATGTAATTCAAAATTGTTTTTCTTAAAGTTTTCCGTTATGTGTGGAGACAACACAGGTTCATCCATTGTTGTATGTTCAAATGATCTATAGATTAGACTTTTAAATTAGTGACCAACCAAGAGACAAAAAAGACAGAAAAAGCAAACAACGTAGAAAGAAAAACTTTGGACGAGCTTAAGCAAAGAGCTGCAGCTCCTTTCTTTCAACTTCTTTTTAAGAAAGTCTGCCTCCTTGGAAGCGAAATATAATGAATGAGGGGAGATTTTGCACAGTACTGTACTTCTATCCATATTGAAACTACAGCCAGGTTTTATATTTGAACAAATGTTTTGCCAATAGCAAAAGTTAAAAGTGTACATTTCGTGACTTCAAGCTTGTCATCACACACAGCCAAGGAGGAAAGCATAGCTGGGGAACACATTAGCCCAGGGAGACAGATTAGAATTCCTGATGTAAAATGAAGTAATTGCAGTTGGTTTATTTAGGCAGTTTATCCATCTCAGTCAATGTGTGCATTTATGTTATTGCTACTGGGTTTTGTTATCTCTGTCTGTGGGCCTGATTGCAGTAACAACGTTATGGCCATACTTTTGTCATCAGTCTGATAAAATCGCTCATTTATTATACAGTAACACTTAACACAGAGAGTGACCAGTGTTACAGTTTGTGGAACCAGCTGAATAAAGCCAACAATATCAACTTGTAGCTGCGTGCTAAAGCTTGTTTTTGGCTACAGAGACAGAAGAAAAACTGTTGGGGGAAAAAAATGTATTTAAAGAGGTCACAAAGTCAAACTGAGCGCGAAAACAGAAGGAAGAGAAACAAGAAGAGGCCGACAAAGCTGGAGAGCGAGGAGGTCTGAGACGGTGCGAGCGTGTAGGTCATGTGCCTTTATGATCGCTTACAATGACGGGGAGATTGAAATGGAGGAGGCGAGGAATTAATAAGAATGCATTTAGCCTCTCGGCCGTACATTCATCTGCGCTTCGGAGAGGAGAGCCACTGAATTAAATCCCATCTCATGTCGGCGAGCAGAAGAGTGGATGGGCTGCCCTGGCAACAGCACCCTCACAAAGCCCTGCTCCTCTGCTCTGTGTGTTGCCCCCCCCAACCGTCTCAACATATCCTGTTCTCCACATTCACCAGTCACATCATCGCCTCTTCCTCACCTTTCCTTTCCTTTCTTTTTTTCTGAATTTTTATTTTTTCATTTTGCTGATTTCCTGTGTTTTTCCTTTGGTCTCGTCATTTTCCTTCTCCTGCTTCCTCTAGCTTCTTTCTTCGAATTGATTTTAATCTAATTTATTTTACCGCCATTCCTTTTCTGTCCTCTTTCTTTACGCCCCTGCTTTCTCTCAACATATTTCCCATTTTTCTTTGTAACTCTTTTCTCACCTCTGCTTTTCAATTTTCACTTTTCCTCCTGTTTTTGTCTAATCTTTCTCTTTCCTCCCCTTTCCTTTCTTAACCTCCTCTTTTCCATTTTCTCTATTTGAACTTCTTCTCTTCCTCCCTGCTTTTGTCCCCTTGCTTTTCTGTCCTCTCCACTTTCATTTTTTCACTCTTCATTTCCTTTCCTTTCTTCTGTGCTGTTTTTCTGTCCTTACTTCACCTTTCCTCCTCCCTTTTTTGTTTACTGCTTCTATTATCCTTCCTCTCCAGTACTTTTCCTTTCTCTGATTTAATATCTTGTCCTTCCTCCTTTTCCTTGCTTTACCTTTTCTTATTCTTTTACCTTCCTCTTCTTTCCTCCTTTCTTTTTATCTCCTATGTTCCGTTTCTGTGATTTCTTTTAATCATGTCTTTTTTCCTTTTTCACTTCCTTTTTCCGTAGATGTCCTCTTCTTGCTCATTTCCCCCTTTTTTTCTTTCCCTGCCCCTAACCTTTATTTATTTTCCTCTCCTCTCCTTTCTTTTTCTCCCTTTTTCCCTCTTACCTTTCTAATGTTTACATATATTAATATTAATTCTCATTTTCTTAAAAAAAACACACTCCAGATCAGTACATGCTTTACCCACTAAGCTGACTTTAATATCCGAGACTATACATGAAGTAGAAATCTCATATTGGAATGAAACTGCTGAAAATCAGAGTGAGTGGACAAGAAAATAAGATGACTTAGTTCTGATTCAATCTATTTGGAAACACTTTGCAAGCACATTATCTCCTCACCACAGAAGACGAACAATGCCAGATAATGCAGATCCATTCTGCTGCACCTCACTCCGCCTGTTTCCCTCAGCACGGAAAACAAAGTGTTTTCTGGTCTTCTGCTTTTCACAGTGCGAACAGCGGAGCTCCTCCATTAGTATTTGCTGGGTTAAAGCAGGTCTGTAAATTAATGGAAACGCCTCCACATAATATTGTTGTTTATCTTACATCTCAGATAATGTAAATGGGGGGAGCTGCCGAGGCCAGATATGCTGGAAAGCAGCAGCTTGTTCTGGGATTCTTTTAAATGCATTGTTTTTTAGACATTTTTAGAATTAATCTCAGTGTTTCAGTGTTCCTGCTCCCTGTCAGCTGCTATAGTTTTGTTTAAATAATGGTTGTGTTGCCTGATGATCTGCCACGCAAACAGGGATTTGCTCAGCATTAATGTCTGATGTTTTCTTCCCACACTCTGCATTAGTTGTCCTAATGTACTTGCTATAGGTCAGGTGTGTGGATGCTGTCCCTGAAATAACGTGTTTGATATTTTTCCAGGTCCACTGCTTGTTCTTGTCTTCATAAAGAAAACATGGAGGATAAATGAGCGCCAGTGAAGGAAGTGTCTTGGAAGTGTCTTGCTGCCATGCATATGTTCACTGGGACATCTGGCAAGAGTTCTTGGTCAGTTGTTAAACCACAGTTCATTTAAAAGCCTGCATTGCAAATGGGTGGTGTGGATTGTAAAGAGTGCTGGAAATTGCCATGCAGCAAGTATAAAAAAAGTCGTCCATGTGGATAGCATTAAGGCTTACAGTTATGCATGTGGCTGCTTTGATTGACGGTTGTGCTGACACTTGCTACTGTAGCTGATAGCTGGCTGCTAGGCTTCACCTGTGGTAAAGCTGACCTTCAGACCATATTTCTTCTGTTAGAATTACCAAACCAGTGGCCTTTAGCTTCCTGCAAGGCGCAGACCACCCAAGAAGTCTGTGCTCCACTTTTTTTGCAGTGAAATTCTAGTATTTTCTTAACCTCTTATAACTAATTGGCCAAGCTTACTAGCAATAGCTGATAACCAGGGGCTAAACTGGACAGGAGGTATACTGGTACCTTAACTTAATGTAAGTTAACTTACAAATGAGCTATTTTTTGTGTGTCGGAGCCTGGTTTTACTTCCAGTTGTGGCATGGTTACTCAGATATTAGAAAATAATAACCTCCCACGGATCAATTATGCCATCAACACATACTTTCTTTCTTCTCATCTCTGTGTTGTGTTCATGGTGCAGATGTAAATAAAGGTTCAGTTGTAGTACTCAGCTACTAGCTGAGCTGAGCTACCAAAGAGGAGTGTGCATAAAAGGAATACGGTTTTTAAGTGGGTGGTAATTTCAAATGCAACTTTTCAAACAGCTCAACAAATCTCACCAAACACAAACCATTTTTGCAGTTCCTCACAAAATCTGTCTGCTAGCTAATGTCAAGCTGACAGTGTTTCCCAGAGCGAGGAAAAACAGCTCAGTGTGCAATACCCAGTAATGGAAAAACATGTAAGAAAGACAAAGTAGGAGAGGGAGATGTCACACTATTTTTAAGGTAAGCACTGCTCAGCAAGTGAAATTTTATAAAGTGGAAATTCAAATTTTACATGTGATTTTAGAGTTTGTCAAGCAGATTTTGGACAATGCACCGCTACACCCCATCTGCCAAAACCCACTTTAACAACTGGTTCTTTTATACAGTCTGCAGTCTGAAAGCAATTGGAGGGTGGGGGTTTCTGTAGGCTGAAAGAGTTAAAATAGTATAAATGTGCATTTCCACAAAGTCTTGTATTTGTGCTACATGAAAAGTCTGAGAAACAAGGGCTTAAGACAAAATGTCAAACCCTGTGAACTTAGTCATTGCCACATTTAGAAAAAATGATCTGAGGAGTTATCACCTAAAGCTAAAACTAGCTAGCACGGTCAACAACATGCATTTGTAATTCCTTGTAAAAATTTAACAGTAAATTAGTTCTTATCAAGTGGCCATTCAAGAAACCACATTTTTGGCACTTATACATTGTATTAATTACTGTTTGTTTTTTTAAACCAATCTTTTTATAATTATGTTCTTAAAAAAATTAGCTCAATACAAAATCATTGGAGAACCCTTGGAGAAATATGTAATGCCTGCTTAATAAAATATGTGTGATAAATTCATAAAATCAACAAACTGATATAAGACGTGGTTTAAAACTTAAAGCTCAGTGCAGGTTAACTGACAGTTAATGTTAGCTTAGCTCTGCTAACTGGTACAACTGGTTTTGGACTCCCTCTACTGTTGTCAACACATAAAATTAACTTTAAGCTCAAAAACTATTAATGTTGTATTAAATACAGGATAGCTAACACATTCCACATCTTATTCTCCCCACCTAACACAACTCATATAAACACACTGAACCCACCCAAAAATTACACATGACAGCTACTGACTTTTGGTAAGCAGTTGTTGTGTAAGTGCAATCACACACATATAGCAACTCTGATGTCCTGGAAGTGAAGCACATTTACAACTTATACATTTAATCCATATCATATTGAGGCAGGAGCAGCCTTACCTGTAAGATCTTGCACCTCTCAGAGTCACAGTTGATGTCTTCACAGGGATGAAACATGCCCAGTGTCACACAGTTCAGCAGGATCACCAGCATGGACGCTCGCTCGAACCATGTACAGAACGGTAGTTAAGGAATATAACACACAGAGAGAGGACAGCAGCTTACAGTGACAATAGGCAGAAAAATGTGCATTTCTCAAGGCTTTCTCCAGTGACCTCATTATCCCAGCTTAATCTGACAAAGTGATGCACGTTTATCTCTTTATATCAAAAGCTGTTTCTGAGAGGAGAACAAGCCAAGAAGGAAATTGGGAAATAGAAACGCTTGCTTGTAACTGTACAGCGTGACAGTCATTGCTCTCATTTCTCTTAACCAAAGATCTGTTAGGAAGGCATGTTGGAAATTGTTCATAGTGTTAGCAAGGGAGACTGATAGGCAATTTAGAAGAGATTGTCTGAGGCGACAAAGGCAGATGCTGGAAGACTGGAAAGCTGACTAACAGGAGGATGAAGTCTACAGTTAGTGAACGTGGGGACATCTTGATGCATAGCGCATGAATTTTATTGACTGTGGGGTCGAAGTGGGCAGACCTAATGTGGTTAGGCTAAATGCCAGCTAGAGCAATGTGACACCAATCAATGATGAGACTAAACACAGATTAGGGTAATACTGTTTCAATAAATATGCACGCACACACAAAACCACACCACATTTTTACTGAATACATGTAAACAAACGCACTCCACTCGTATTTTAAGTGGCACTACACCTGCAGGCAGCACCCTGCGTCCAGTCTGGCTAACAATGTTAGACAGAGAAAAAAGACTTTGACGTATGTGTGTGTGTCCAAGTGTGAGCATTTCACACACGTGAATAGAAGGAGTGTGTGTAAAAGTCTGCATGCAGACCGTGAGGACAAATGACTTGTCTGTCTTTTATCACATTAGTTGCCACTTGCTCGTTCATCCCACTGACCCATTATGAAGCTGGGTCAGCATGCCCTGTCAACACAGAAAAGCAAGAGCAGGATAGATGACAATGGTGAAACATTTTAAACAACCCTCTTTTGTGCTAGTCCAAATAAGCCTCCGCTGGCTTGATTGCTTTACACGAAGTAGAAAAGAATCTCAAACGTCTCAGCTAAACAGTCTTGAATTTGTTCTTTTGGGCTCAGGTGGCAGCTGACAAGGGTTCTTGGATCAATCCCGGTCCATGTGCTGAGGCGTTTTTATACTCAACCTCAAGTTACCCCAAATGCATCTAGCACTGCAAAAACTCAAAATCTTACCATATTTGTCTTATTTCTAGTAAGAAAATATCTCATTACACTTAAAATAAGACACAATCAGCTACAGAGTAACATTTCAGTGAGATATAGGAACTTGATTTTAGAGAGTGCATCTTGAAACTGGAGAATTGTACTTGTCCCATTGGCAGATTTTTCCATCTGCCAATGGAACAAGTGAAAATTCTCCAGTATCAAGATGCACCCTCTAAAAACAAGTCCACACATATCACGCTGAAATGTTACTCTGTAGCATATTTTGACTAGAAATAAGACAAATATACTCGGTAAGATTTTGAGTTCTTGCAGTGTATATAGTATATAACTTTCCAAAGATGAAATACACCACAGTTAATTTATGTTATAACCTACAGGGCGATGTACGTTTGGAGTTTTTCCCCTTAATAAACACCTTCATTTAGAAACTGTATTTTGTGTTTAATTGTGTTAACTTTGTATAATATTTAAAATTGTTTGTTCATCTAAAATATACAAAAATCAGGAATTTGACTGCCTCTATTAATTGACACTATTACCTGCGCTATCGAGAAGCATTCAAGACTACGACAATCTCTTGTAGTTCCAAACAGTTCTTAACAGGAGTCTGGATATTTAAGTCTGTGTCCAAAGAAAGTCTCAGTAGCATCACTTGGATAATGATTGTTGCATCTGGAAGACAGTGCCTGATTATGTCACACACTGGAGAATGCAGAGAAAGTTCTGAGTCCGAAGGGATGCAATTAAAAAGATCAGTCGGTACATGGAGCGGGATCATTAAGCAGGAAACAAAAGCTCAGCCACGAGGGCCTCTACTTTGAGAACAGTGGCACTAAAAGTTTTAAAGAGTGCAAACTGGAGTTGACACTATGGCAGCGCCAGCATGTCTTTGCAGGAAGGAAGAAGAAGGCGGGGCTAATTAAAAATAATGAGCTCTATAGGCTTGTTTGTTTAAGCGATTGATATTAGCAGTCTTCACCAGCGCAAATCATTATCGCTAGGTTTCTCCATACATCCTCATAAAGCTTCTTCAAGCTCTAGACAAAACTAGCTAGAAATGTTATTATCTCATTGGCCAACAAATTACCATTATATATAAACTTTATGGAGACAGGAAAATCAGACAATGCTTTGTTATACACGCAGGTTTAAATATAAATTGCATTAGTAACCTACAAAGAAAAAATACCCGTAGTCGAAAAATGCTTTAGTCAAGCAGGTGACAGCCAGCAACCACTCACCAACCAATTGTCCTACAACTGGAGATTACCAGCAGGTTGCAGACTGGTCTCTGGACCCTGACGCCTAACTAATGATTAGAAAGAAAAAACCCTAAATATAATGATAAACAGGCAAAAAAAAATCATTAAAAATCATAAGTGAGCCAAATTTAAACATGATTTAAAATTAGCATAAAAAACTAAACCTAGACTCACTTCTTAATATGTAGTCACTCCACCAAAGGCTTGATTGTTACGTTCCATCCATGTTTGATCTATTTCAAACTGCACTTCCTCGAACAGATGTGCAGGGTTAGGAATCCCTCAACCTCTCTGCAGGATTTCCTGTGTTGTCAGGAAGCTCTTTAGCAAGCTAACTGTTTAATAAATAGTTATTTTAATTAATGGTAATGGTAAATGGCCTGCGCTTTACTCAGTCCCTAAGGACCCCAAAGCGCTTTACACTACAATCAGTCATTCACCCATTCACACACTGGTGATGGCATGCTACATTGCCACTTTGCTGCTGTTTTAAATCAATACAGAGAAAGGTTGAGGTTTGGAGAGTTAGAGCTGGTTACATAGTTAACCCCCTTAAACATCCTGTCTCAATCAATTGCATTGTTCATTCCAGTTGGGAGCGGCTTCGATTGTTCACCTTAAACAATTATTTCACCTGTTATGCTACCAAATTTCAGGGATTCGCTGTCGACCTCTTTATGTGTATAATATGCCTGTTAAGAAACCAACAAGGCAAGGCAAGGCAAGGCAAGTTTATTTATATAGCACAATTCAACAGCAAGGTGATTCAAAGTGCTTTACATAGACATTAAAAAACACAAACAAAAAAAAAGCATGATTTAAAATGAAAAAGAAAAAAAAACCAGGAACAGTAGATAAAATCAGTAGTTAAAATGTAAGTTTTGAAATGTAAGCTTAAGAGTAAAACTGTGCGGATTTAGTGTTTTATTCAAATGCAGCTGAGAACAGGTGAGTCTTCAACCTGGATTTAAATAAACTGAGTGTTTCAGCTGATCTGAGGCTTTCTGGGAGTTTGTTCCAGATATATGGAGCATAAAAGCTGAATGCGGTTTCTCCATGTCTGGTTCTGACTCTGGGAACTGATAAAAAACAGGATCCAGATGACCTGAGGGATCTGGAAGGTTCATAATGGGTCAGGAGGTCACTGATGTATTTTGGTCCTAAACCATTCAGAGCTTTATAGACCAGCATCAGTACTTTAAAGTCTATCCTCTGACGGACAGGCAGCCAGTGTAAAGACCTCAGAGCTGGACTGATGTGGTCCACTTTTTTGGTCTTAGTGAGGACTCGAGCAGCAGAGTTCTGAATGAGCTGTAGTTGTCTGACTGATTTTTTAGGTAGACCTGTAAAGATGCTGTTACAGTAATCAAGCCTACTAAAGATGAATGCATGGACTAGTTTTTCTAGGTCCTGTTGAGACATCAGATCTTTTATCCTTGATATATTCTTGAGGTGATAGTAAGCTGACTTTGTTATTGTCTTAATGTGTTTTTCTAAGTTTAGGTCTGCGTCCATCACTACACCCAAATTTCTCGCCTGGTTGGTGGTGTTTAGGTGTATAGATTGAAGTTCTCTGGTGACCTGTAATCGTTTTTCTTTGGCTCCAAAGACTATTACTTCAGTTTTGTTTTTGTTTAGCTGGAGAAAATTGTGGCACAACCAGTCATTAATTTCCTCAATGCATTTACCAAGAGCCTGTACAGGGCCTCGGTCTCCTGGTGACATTGTGATATATATTTGTGTGTCATCTGCATAGCTGTGATAGTTTATTTTGTTGTTCTTTATGATCTGTGCCAATGGGAGCATGTAAATGTTAAACAGAAGAGGTCCCAATATGGAACCTTGGGGAACTCCACATGTGATACTTGTCTGCTCAGATGTGAAGTTACCTATTGATACAAAGTATTTCCTGTTTTCTAAGTATGTTTTGAACCAGTTTAGTACAGTTCCTGAAAGACCTGCCCAGTTCTTTTGAAA
>VOQK01039505.1:0-10481 GCA_015052645.1 Benitochromis conjunctus
GCTGCAGGCCTAGGCCGGACTGTCTATGCGAACTCACGTGTCACGTGTTATTGTTGTTATCCCCCACCCATCCCATCTGCTTGTCTCGTGTTAAATGGTGTAAGAGATTATGTGCTTTATGTGCTGAGGTGTTTTTTTACTGTAACCAGACTGGGCATCATGGTGCCCAGTCTGAATAGAGTGTTTTTTCTCTCCTCCTGATCCCTGATGTTGTGTTGTGTATTTTCACTGTTTCTCTACAAAAAACTACCTATTCTGACCTGTAACCCTGATGTGATGTTTATCTATCTATCTATCTATCTATCTATCTATCTATCTATCTATCTATCTATCTATCTATCTATCTATCTATCTATCTATCTATCTATCTATCTATCTAAAGAATAACACTCAGAGCACTGGGTCAGCCTGTGACAGTCAGTCGCCATCCAAAGGTTAACACAAACTAATGTTCCTTTACCTACCCAGCACCCCCTCGAGTCTCCTAAACCAGGAGACTCGAGGGGGTGCTGGGGTTTCTACAGGAAGGAGAGGAGAGAGAGCTACGTGGTTTTCCAGGAGAGGAGCTCACAAGTTTGTATTGAGAGTTTATTGAGAGGGGAATCCAAGGCTGGAAAGTTTACATATTATTAAAACATGACAAATTAACATTAAAAAAATTACTAAACCGTGACAAAAAGGTTTGGGGCATTTGTAACTTATGAATGATGCACGCTGCTTGAAAATTCATGGCAACCATTTCAATAAAAGTTAAAATCTAAAATTAGAAATCAATAAGTCATCCAGCAATGTTCTTTGCTTCTCTGAAGTTGGGTCATGGCAGCTAAAGGATGGAAGCCCAGATCTCCATCTCACCCTGTCCAGCTTTTCCAGGGAAACGTTGAGGCATTCTCAGGCCAACCAAGAGATAGCATCCCTCCAGCGTGTCCTTGGGCTACCCTGGGCCTTCTCCCAGTAGGACATGACCCACTAAAACACCATAACCAGCAGGCGACTTCTCATCCCATGCTAAGGGAGAGTCCAGCCACCCTTCAGAGAAAGCTCATTTTCCTTATATCTGCGATCTCATTCTTTCACCTTTGAAAGAACTAACAATAATACTGTTAATGACAATATCATCCCCAGGTTAACGGATTTATGGTGTTTTTCAACAAAATTCTCCTTCTAGTGGCAGATGGCTGCATAACATTTAAGACACAACAATTTACCCTCATTGGTCATCACTTAAAATTATAGTAGTTAGATTAAATTATTAATATGTCTGGTACCGACCACTGACAACACTGATGATTGGTTGTTTATTCGATTAGTCACACACATCCCTCGTTTGACCAGACTAGAAAGAAAGAGACCATATTTCTCCTATATTAGATTCTCTCGACTCGTGCCATGTGAAATCCAACTCTGAAGTCCTTCTCCTCACAAACAAAGTCTTGAATAATCAGGAACCATTATATCTTAAAGGCCTTATAGTAACATATTATCCCATTTGAGCACTTTACTGTCACAGTGCTTCTGGTTCTTAAAGCATACAGTACTAGTTGTTCCTAGAGTTTCTGAAAGTAGAATGGGAGGTAGAGCCTTCAGCTTCAGGTCCCTCTCATGTGGAACAAGCTCTTAGTTTGTATCTGGGAGACATACCCTCCATACTTTTAATATTAGTCTTAAAACTTTCCTTTTTGTTAAAACTTATAATGAGGGCTGAACTATCCCTTAATTATGCCGCCATGGGCTCTGGCTGCTGAGGGACTCTTTTTGACTCTGTTGCAATGTGATTAGATTTTGTCATCTCTCTGCCATAGTTTGTGTTTGGTTCTGTCTCTCTGTTGTCCTCTTTTCTCTTTTCCCTCACCCCTCAACCCATAATGGGAGATAGCCGGCTCAGTCTGTATCTGTTGGACGTCTCTTTCTGTTAAAAGGGAATTTTTCCTTCCCACTGTTGCCAAGTGCTTGGGGATTGTCAGATTATTTTCTTTTTCATGATGTAATATTTTAGCTCACAATGCCGTAGCAAGCAACTGTTGAAGCAACAGTTGTTTTGAGGTAGCACTATAAAATTAAATTGCACTGACATGGATTGGATTGTAGTCAGTTAGATAGTTGGTTGACTATTGGTTTGTTGGTTTGACAATAATTCATTGATTAGCTAAAATAATCAGTTGATTGATAAGATAAAAACAAATTTATCAAATATAGGACAAGTGCCACAGCCAGTCACTACATGGGGTGTTGTATTTGCTTTTATGACTTCTTTAAACATGACAATAAAGTGTAAAATTCTGTTACCAGCGAAATGTTGTAAATGACCTAAAATGTGGTGTAATGAGGAGTATTACAGATTCACCAAGAAAGAAAAGAATGAAAACAGAAAGAGAACAACAAGCACAATTTAATAGGACAGTGATGCAAGAAGAGCATAGATTCATCTGTGAGTTGTTTCCCCTATAGAGCTTATTAAAAACATACACACAACCTCCCACAATCTGCTCACAGTGTAGATCATTACACCTAACAAAATCCCAGTTAGGATAAACTGCATGGGCAGAAAACTGGAAGGTGCTGCTTGTCCAATAGTCAATATGTGACCTCATTAGAAGCAGAACCCATAAGGGGTCAGGACTCCTGTAACTTATTCACAGCTCTCCTCTCTCGTCTGTTCTGCTTCTCTTCTTGATCAGTGCAGTGCTAGATTGTCATTGCCATGTCATTTTCATGGTCAAAGGGCCCATTGCCCTGCAAGTTGTGAGTCTTGTGCAGGCTTCACTTAGACAGAAAGTGATTGCAGTAGACAGAGTCTCAAAAGACCAGGAAGTGTAAGTTTACTTGAGGATGACATGCTAAATTGAGCAGAACAAATTAGAAAGGTCCTGTCAAATAAATTGAGACAAACTACTTATTTGGTGTGTCTAAAGTTTTATACTTAGACATAAATATAAAACTTGTGGGCTTTATAGATAATTGGCACCCCCACTCCAAAATGTGACTATCCAGAGTGTGGACCAGGAAGCAGAGTTGCAGTTTTACACACATCTCTGCAGCTTCTCCCCTCCTCTTACCCACCCAAAACCTCATCCATGTTCACAAAACCGCATAATTCAATTCAGTTCACTTCAATTCAATTTTATTGATATAGCGCCAAATCACAACATAAATCACCTCAAGGCACTTAATATTGTAAAGTAAAGGCCCTACAATAATACAGAGAAACCCCAAAATTCAGATTAGCCCCAATGAGCAAGCAACAGGGTGTCTGTCTCCTGAATCCAAACTGGGAGCTGGTTCCACAGAAGAGGAGCCTGAAAACTGAAGGCTCTGCCTCCCATTCTACTTTTAAATAGCCTAGCCAATAAAGGGAAGCAAATACAAGAGAAATATGCTCTTTCTTTTAAGTCCCTCTCAGTGGTCTCAGTTTTTAATCAACTGAAGGCTTTTCAGTGAGTTTTAAGGACATTTTCATAATAACAAATCCAGCCTAGAAGTAATAAATGCATGAACTAGTTTTTCACTCTGAGACAGGATATTTTGCACTGAACCCTGTGGAACTCCATAATTAACCTCAGTGTGTAAAGAGGACTCTCCATTTACACCCTCATGAAGTCTGTCAGTTAGAGACGTTTACATCAGTGACCTACTGGAGGTCATTTTGTAGAGACTGGACAGTGCTCATCCTGTTCCTCTTACCAAACAGCAGATGCCAGTCCTGCTGATGAACAGTCCTTTTCTACGAGACTAACTGCCTGAGACTGTGCTGGAAGATGCAGCAAATGTTTTGGCAGTGGCATGGGTTTATGTGATGTTCTGAGTTGGACTAGCTGTGCAACATCTGTAGGTTACCTCATTCCAGTAGTGACACTGTCCCTAGCCAAATGCAAAGCTAATCAAAAACACAGTCAGAAAAGATGACGAGGGAAACCATATCAGTGGCCTCTACGTGTGAAACCATTACTGTCATCTTAAAGTTGCCACTCTAGATCATCTGTTGTTAATTTTATTAACACCAAAGCAGCTGAAACTGATTACCCCTTCTGCTACTTAAATGACCACATCAATTGGTCATAAATTGACCGCTTAATTGATTAGTCATAACACAATATCCAAGAAATTAATTGACTTGATGCTCTCTTCTGATTAAAAAGTGTTGCTTTATTTTTCTCTGCAGTGTAAGTAAGTGGGTTATGTTTGCATCTTGCAATAAATATATGTATGTTCTGTGTCACTTTGTCCTTTATCTGTTTCCTTTTTCTGCTCTGACCACAGCTGAAGCTTTTTGTGTTTTGAGCTGTTGCTGAATATTCACTTCCATTTTTCAATGCTTTGTAATACAAAAAACGCTCTCACTTTAGGCGAGGTCATACAAAATACTCAACTATCAACTAGTAATTAACCATGAAAACAAATAATAAACATTTATAAAACCCACATTAACACACACTCACTGATAATCAGTTGATATATTAAACATTATATGTATAAATTCACGTCTCAGTATTTTGATTCGTCTGTTCTAATGCTGGCATAATAAATGATTATTTCAGTATTTACTGATATCTTACTAATGTTTATTAGTGAGCAGTTATTCATTTTTTTATTGATTTGCAGTGAAACTTCACAGATATTCCCTAGAGCATAACAGAACCACCACTTTTGTTTTGCTGTTTTGTTTAATTTTGTTTGCTGTTGTTTTTTAATAGTGTGATTCACAGATGCATGTTATCAGTAAAACGTCCATCTATCACCAGTAAACTCAGTCAATTTATCCCTAAGTGGCAACATTCATAACACAGAAAGGATATATCTTTGAGAAATGAGCGACTTGACCTTGCTGTGGATGTTTAGAATTAAGAGTCACAATGCAGTCTGAGATTTATGAACTGTCAACACCAACATAGCTTTCACCTAAGATATAGTGGCGTGATTTCCTTTCTATCTCTGTAGCACGTTTGCTTTATAAGAATGGGTTCCAAACAAGTAAATATAATATATTTAAACTTTGGAAACAAGCATTAATATTTTTATTAAAAAATAAATCAATAAGCTAACATGTTACACTGCAGCATCTTCAGAAACTTAACCAAGAGTCCTCATTTCCACTTGGTCTGTATTTTATCTTTGTACAACGTTGACACAAGGAGGAAGCAGACAGAGAAAGTAATTGAATGTTTTGATTTAGTTTCCAGAAAGCAAAACGTGAATTTAATTATGGTGGTTTACTTGATGGGTGGAAAGATAAAGAGGGTTTTAAATTTCTAGCTGAGTGCCTCAAGACAGACTTTGTAGTGTGTAAAACCCCTGTTTTCTTAATTTGATAGCCTCTAAATTCCTCCTGTACCCATAACTCACAGTCTATTCCTCTTTCTTTTTATGTTTGCTATTGACAGAAAGCTGATCTTGCAGTGGCTCCCCTCACCATCACATATGTGCGCGAGAAGGTTATCGACTTCTCCAAGCCCTTCATGACGCTGGGTATAAGTATACTGTACCGCAAGCCCAACGGGACCAACCCTGGGGTCTTCTCCTTCCTCAATCCCCTCTCGCCTGATATCTGGATGTATATTCTGCTGGCTTACTTGGGTGTCAGTTGTGTGCTGTTTGTCATAGCCAGGTAACATGTTACTAAAGTGATTCAAATGATTGTAGCTTTACACACAGTCAGACACATGGTTAGCTACAATTGCTCAGCCTTGCCTGTCTCACTAACAAGATCATTTCTGTAATTACAGAATGATGAGCATGCCGATTTATATATGAAGAGCTTGTCACGTAGAAGGAGTGCTGACACTAATCACTGGTCAAAGTTTAGACTTGACATCATTGCTATGTAAAATGCTTAATACAGTTTAACCAGAAGGGATCATATTGGTACTGGTACGTGGGTACTGTTAGACATTTATAACCAAATCATGTTCCTTTTGAGAATGTTTCCTTTCACACTGTCATTTAATGTGGCTGCTAGCTTAGAAGTGGCCTGGATCTACTCACACTGATACCAGTACATGAGTTTCAAACACACAGAGAACCACTTCAGAAAGAGATGGTGTACGTTGATCAGCCTGTGTGCATGTGTCTGAGAGGGTGGCAAAAAGATTGAGCATTCATATATGTGCATATGTGGGATGTGTCGAGCTAGATGTGAAAGGCTGCTGCCCCTCTCCCACCTCTCCCTCACTGTCCCCAGTGTCTCACAGATCATGCAGCATTACTTTTCTCTTGATTCCTTCACCTTGCTTCAAATGTGACAATTGTTTAGCTAGTTTTGTCTCATATTTTCCACTTACAACCCATAATAGTTTCAGTCAAATGTGATGACAAGCTCACCTGTAGTTTCTCTGCTACCTGTGCTCCATAGCCGAATATGACAAAAATCAAGACTTAGTGTAATCTTTTCCAACCAGACAGAGATCCCAGGTGTTGTTCCTGTGATCTCTGTCCAGAAGAGCTGCTGGAGCCACTCACTGAACCGACTGCTCCAACCACTGTTGCTTTCTCATCTTCTCAAGCTCTTCTCTCAGACCTTGGTACTTCTGGAGCTTCTTGTATTGCTTTTCCCTGATGTTGTTATCACTTGGTATAGCTACATCTCTCAATACGGATGTGCTGGATTGTCTCAGGGGCATCTTTGCACAGCCTGCACCTGGGCTCTTGCCTGGTGCAACACTTGGTAGACCCAAGCATTTACTGATCTTATGCTCAGAGCTTGTTCTGTGCTCATGGATATTCTTTGTTTCCACCTCCTTCCTTCCAGAAGGAGGTATTTGGTAGTTGCAGCTTTCCTAGCAGCCTCTTCATGGCACCCATTTGACTGTGAGATTCCCAGTTACTTGAAGCTGTCTTTGATATCTGCAATGTTGCCTTCTGGTAGTGCAATTGCCTCAGTTCTGACTACTTTCCCTCTCTTAGTTACCATCCAACTACATTTCTCCACTCCAAAATATATTCTGATTGCTCCATTCCAATTACCACTGGGACCACTGTTACCTTCACCCTCCACATCTTCTCCAGCTCTTCTCTGAGTCCTTGGTATTTCTCAAGCTTCTCATGTTCCTTCTTCCTGATGTTGCTGTCATTCTGAACCGCTACATCTATCACTACAGCCGTCTTCCTCTGTTTATCTATTACCACTATGTCCGGTTGGTTGGCCACCACCATTTTGTCCGTCTGTATCTGGAAGTCCCACAGGATCTTAGCTCGGTCATTCTCCACCACCCTTGGGGGCGTCTCCCATCTTGACCTCGGGACTTCCAGGCCATATTCGGCACAGATATTTCTGTATACTATGCCGGCCACTTGGTTATGGCGTTACATGTATGTCCTGCCTGCTAGCATCTTGCACCCTGCTGTTAAGTGTTGAATTGTCTCAGGGGCATCTTTACACAGCCTGCACCTGGGGTCTTGCCTGGTGTGGTAGACCCCAGCCTCTATGGATCTTGTGCTCAGGGCTTGTTCCTGTGCTGCAATGTTTAGTGCCTCTGTGCTGTCTTTCAGTCCAGCTTTGTCCAGCCACTGGTAGGATTTCTGGATGTCAGCCACTTCTGCTATCTCCCGGTGGTACATATCATGCAGGGGCTTATCCTTCCATGATGGTTCCTCCGCTTCCTCCTCTTTCTCGGGTTTCTGCTGCCTGAGGTATTCAATAAGCACTCGGTCAGTTGGGGCCATCTTCCTGATGTACTCATTGATGTTCAGTGTCTCATCCTAGACTGTGGTGCTGACACTCACCAGTCCCCAGCCTCCTTCCTTCCGCTTAGCATACAGCCTCAGGATGCTGGACTTGGGGTGAAACCCTCCATGTATGGCCAGTAGCTTCCTGGTCTTGATGTCAGTGGCTTCTATCTCCTCTTTTGGCCAGCTTATCACCCCAGCAGGGTACCTGATCACGGGCAGGCCTCTTCATGGTTCCCTATGTCTGCCTCCAGGTATTTGTAACTGTTGCCTTCTGGTAGTTCGATCCCCTCAGTTCTGACTACCTTCCCTCTCTTTGTTACAATCCGACTACACTTCTCCAATCCGAATGACATTCCAATGTTGCTGTATATCCTGGTGAATCGATATCTCGTTCACTCGTTCACTTGATGCTGACTTGTGCTTGAAGTTGGCTTCTGATGAAGGGTCCTGTTGATCTTATACAGTTCTAGGCATTCCAGGATCCAGGTGTGGGCCATTGAGTCATAGGTCTTCTTGTAGTCAATCCAGGCAGTGCACAGGTTGGTCAGCCTACTCTTGCAATCTTGGGCGACTGCTCGGTCTACCAGTAGCCTTTGGTATTCTTACCAATCCCTTTCTGTATGTATCATGTATTGACCCATGTGCCCATTCATCTTAGCCGCTATGATGCCTGACAGGAGCATCCATGTGGTACTGAGGCAGGTTATTGGTCGGTAGTTGGAGGGGACCGGTCCCTTCTGGGGGTCCTTGAGGATCAGGACTGTCCGGTCTTCTGTTAGCCATTCCGGGTGTCTCTCATCAACTAGCAGCTGGTTCATCTGTGCTGCCAGACGCTCGTGCAGTCAGCTTCTTCAGTCAGTAGGCGTGAACCATGTCAGGGCCTGGTGCTGTCCAACTCTTCATACTGGAGACCCTTTCTTGGATGTCTGCCACTGTGATGGTTACTGGACCCTGTTCAGTATACTATTCTGCTTTCTTGCATGTGTGTTTAACAATAACTTGTCATGTGAACTGCTCATGTGATTTAATTTATTTGAGTTACATACATTTTCACGTATTGTGTTGAAAAATATTCAGACCTTTGTGAGGTTTAATTAATTTATTTAACATTGGCAACTTTGATTTTTAATGTTGGAGCAGCAGAATTTTTTGGTTACAGAGAAATAAACACATGCTCAGCAGGTTTAGTCCAGATGTGACCAATGAGAACAAACCACAGGGGCGTGCACACAGAACATAATGACATGCAGTGGTGGCAAATGAAACCATTAAGAGTGAAGAGGATGAGAGGGGTCCCAGGAGTCTACAGCAGCATGAAGCATGCTGTGAATGAAGCTTAGGTCAGATCAAATAAATTATATTTGTTTCAGTCACTTTTCAGCAGCTCTCTGAGTCAGCCTGCCACAAAACGAAAGGTGAAACGAGGCCAGAGACAATGAGGCAGAAAAATCATCACTCATACAGAGGAAGATGTGAGACAAAGACATAATGAGGTAGAAAGTGACCCGGGACTCCTCACTGATTGTTTGAGACAGCTGTAAACAGCTGCGTGCTTCCCTTTGCCTCCCCATCACATCTCATTCCTTCTGACTGCTTCTGTCTGACAGGCAGGCTTATCAAAACACCAGCCGCCATTGCCTCAAATATCCAGAACGCTCCTGAAGATAGACACCTCCAACTGTTCAGCATTGGGAGGGCGAGGAGATGAAGGAAGCAAAGAAGAGAAAACATCTTTCGTTTAAACTTTATGCTACTGCAGGGTTATTGTTGGCCCTTGTTCGCATTGGCCTCGTGCAGTCAGGGGGGGAAGAGGAGGAGCAGCCCAGCTCGTCTTCACTGTGTAATTTTACTTTGACAGTAAACATGTTCACCCGAGAGGAAAGAAAAAAATCTACACCTTGTCTTCATCCTACTCATGTCACTGATCTCAGGGTCCCTTTCCCACTCTGAAATAAAACCACAAAAGATGCCAAAGAACAGCTGACTGGCACATAAATGGTGAGAAGTGTCAGGGGCAGGGTCAGCGTCTTGAGTTTATTTTTTATTTTCTCATGTATTGCAATAATGTTAAGTTCTTGTGCTATTATTTAGTTAGGGTTTAGGGTTAGTGTTCAGTCTAGTTTATGTTTTACTTATGTCCCCGTGTTTGTGAGTCTTTTCCTGTCTTCTGTGTTAGTCTGTCTTGTCCTCTTTGTTTAACTTTTAGTTATGCCATGTTTGCGTCTCGCTTATCTGTTCTCATGTGTCTCTCCAGTCTGTCATGTGTTTCTTGTCTGCATGTTCATGTTGTCAAGGTTGTGTTATCACATCTACGTCTCTCCAGGTTCCCGTTTTATTTTGAAAGTCTTGTCTTTCCATGTTCAGTGTGTTTAGTTTTGTTTCCCCTGTGGCATCATGTTCATTTGTGTCAGCTGTGGTTTCCCCAGGTGTTTCCACTTCCCTCATTGCCCTTCTGTGAATTTAAGTCCTCTGTCTCCCTCTGTTTAGTGTCGGGTCGTCTGTTTGTCTTCATGTCATGTCAAAGCGTTTTTTGCTTCCCACTGTTCAGGTTCATGCTCATGTTTGGTTTATTTCAATAGAATAGAATAGAATAGAATAGAATAGAATAGAATAGAAGATACTTTATTAATCCCCTAAGGGAAATTCTTGCATCACAGCAGTAGATAAAAAATGTACACACATAACAAACAAAAATAATACTCAAATAATAATAATAATAATAAAGTGACCAGTTTCTCTCTGTATGGAGCACAGAGAGAGGTATTGCAAATGGTGACAGCTCATCTCTTGGCCAGAGTTATAAAGTGTTATAAAGTGTA
>VOQK01039519.1:0-14579 GCA_015052645.1 Benitochromis conjunctus
CGTTAGCTGATACAAGAGCTTATGGTCAGCTGTTGTTTATGAAGTGATCACGTCTACAAAAGCAAAATCTTTGACAATTTGCTGTTTTGGAGCATTCGGGAGGAAAGCAATTGTTGCTCCCCATCAGTCTGTCTATCTGGGAAGGGCCATTTCCAAACAATTTAAAGTCCAAACATTTTGAAGTCTGTCATTCTAGAGTGAGAAAGATTATTCACATGTGGAAAACATGGTTGCCAGTTTTCCCAGGAGTGCACATCCCATCAAATTCATCCAAAATCAGCTGCGCAATGGTTTGAGAAATTACAAAAATCTCAGGAGCTAGATCTCACACTGTACAAGCCTCAATTAGCATGTTAGATCGATCGATCAATCCTTTATTTGTCACATACAGTTTCCCGCAGTGAAATGGGACCTCTCCGATCAGACATACATTTATGCTTAAGACAGAACAAGTATGGCTTATTTGAAATAGTTTTCAGGTGAAAGTCTTTCGCGCTGAAAAGAACAATGCATTAGGTTTTCAAAGTTGCACAAACCCCAACTACTGGAACAATACGCGACAGCAATAAACTGCTTTGCCAAGTGGAAATGCTTACCCATAATACACAGCACCACTGCTGGTGAAAGCCAGCACACCATATCAGCACACAGTATACCAACTTTCAAGCACAGTGGTGGAGGGGTGATGATTTGGTTTGGTTTTACACCCCCTGGACATGTGCATCTTGTAATTATTGAACGGACCATGAAGTCCTCTGTTTACCAGAGTCAGATATGAGCCCATCTGTCCAACAACTGAAGCTTGACAGCAATCCAAAGAACAGCAGCAAATCTACAACAGAATGACTGAAAAAGAAACTAATCAGTGTGTCGCAGTAGCCCAGTTAAAGTCCAGACCCCAACCCGATTAAATGTTGTAGTGTATCCTTGAGAGAGTGGTGAATAAACAAATGCCAACAAAGCTCAATGAAATGAAGCATTGTTGAAAACATTGTGTAAAACCTTACATTTGCAAAGGCAAGTGAAATAACAATTGGAAAGGAGAGTGGGAGGGTACCAAGCAAACTGGTGTTGACTTGGAGTTGCAAGTAAATGACAAATAATTGGACTGCTTGGACTGCCAAGTTGATTATTTCCCTGTGATTCTGGATTCTAAGCTACGCTAAGCTAAGCTAATCAACTCTAAGCAAAAAAGTTCTTGTACTATTTATTGATTGGTAATTGGTTTATGCATATGAGCAGAGCTGGATAATGTGAATGGTGTATGGATGATTGAAAGATGGATAGATGCTATAGTTTGGCTCAGATTCACTTTAAAGTACCTCTGTGATGACTTGTGAAATGGTAATCACTCTGGCCTAAGAATGTACTTCTCTGAAGGCCCCAATCAGCCCCAACTATTAGGCTTCATGCAGGCCAGTGCAGTGTCCCTTAATTTGAGCACACACATATACACAAAGGTGACCAATGGCCTTGGCCACCTCCCAGCGGGTCTTTGCAAGCCACCATACTGTGCTCCCATTTTTTCACCGGTTTTCGTCGCCCTGCCTGCTTTCTTCACAGGCAGAGCCGGGGGCAATTTAAATGTGGCACAGTGTGAGAAAAGCTTCCTCTGCCAATGGCCTTGGGTTAAACTTTAAAATAAGCCACACAGAAGAAGGCAAACAGCCACAGCACAGCAAGAGAAGAACAAGTTGCTCCCCATCTGCCTCTATCTGCTGACATACTCCTAAAACCATGGGAGATTGAGAGAAGGGGTGTTGGTGTTGATTGGGAGGGGGGCGGGGTGATAATGTTATTAATAAACAGAAAATCACAGGATGAAATAGATCATGGAACACGCAGGAAAAGAGGTCAGACATAAAGAAAAAAAGCCAGCTTCAACTCCTAGACATACTGAGGCCATTCACTACACACACAGCACAAAGTAAAAGTAAGGACGAAGAAACACTGGATGGAGCATGGCACGATATGTTCATTAGCTCGCACCCAGAGGACATCAGATCACAGCTGAGTTAGCAGGGCAATGTAGCGCTCAGTGTTGTACGCCATTGCCTGAGGAGATAGTAAGAGACAGAGATGCTAGTAGACAGAGGAGCAGAGACACATGCAGCCAAGACCTGGGGAGGGTCACGTGCCATTACACTGTTTAAGGAATCCACAGCATTTAGCCTCAGCTTTTGTTCTTTATAACTAACCTCATTCTTTCCCCACAAAAATGGGTAATGGCACACAGAACATGTCCTACATATTGGTTCCACCTCCAACCAACACGCAGCCCCAGGTGATTCGACTTACAGTTCCTCTCCTCTGTGGCTTTGGCTGGGATCTCCTCCACACAGTCGGCTGGAAACCAGCCCACCTGGCCACGGGCACTGCCCTCCCAGAAACCCCCCTCTCCGATGCTCAGAACTGGACCAAGAAGAAGGAGAGAGAAAATTGGGAAAGCAGTTAGAGGATAGTGAAAAGGGGACATTAGTTTTTACAGTACAAAATAATAGTACCCTCAGATCATTTCATCCATTTAACTGCAACATATAAACAGAAAATCCTATACCAGTAAAGCGTGCACAAGTGTGTGTGTGTGTGTGTGTTTTGACTGACCTTTTTTTAAATTTTGCTATCTTTTTATTGTCTCCCTCTCTCCTCCACCTTTCTGTCACCTTTTGATTGCCGTCCATTTTGCCAGGTGAATTAAATATAGAGTTCTTTCTCTCTTTTCCTCTTGCCTGGCAGCTCCATCTTCAACACCCTTTGCCAAATGTTTCCACTGTCCCAAATCATCTCAGCCTTGCCTCCAACTTTGTCTCCAAACCACTGAATCTCAGCTGTCCCTCTGATGTAATCATCCCTAATCTTGTCCATTCTGGTCACTCCCAATGAAAATGTAAAAATCTCCAACTCTGCCACCTGCAGCTCTGCCTACAGTCTTTTTGTTAGATTTAGAAAATCTAACAAAAAGATTTGGTTTGGTTCATTTCTGACAATAAAGTTAATTAAATATTCAGACCTAGTACTTGACAATTTTAAACAGCTAGACAAACCCATCAAGTATACGTATTATTGAGATCTTGTGTATTAAAGTTATTTGACTTGAAGAAAGTTTGGCTCCACAGGATGAGTTTGCAATCAAGCCAAAGCTTTGTAAAGCTAAATATGGATCTTTGATTATTGTAGACAAATACTTTCTCTTGACATTTAAAAGCAGATAAGTTGCTGGTTGAAAAGGTCACCGTATTCCATGCAAACATTAGTAGTGGCTTACAACACTGATGTTTTGGGCACATCTTGTGTGATTCCTCACTAAATAATGCATTTTGTGCTCATTCATCCAAACCACAGAGATGAAGTGTCTGACTTACATGTGCAGATGAAGATGATGTTAGTCCCCTGCATCTCCACTCTGTGGAGTCTAAATACAGATATCTGATGAAGTCATTTTCATCAGATATGGTAATTTGCTGTTTCCACTTGGCGACAATTTGAAAATAAAGGAATCAGTTCTTTTTCTTTTGTTCGATTAGGATCAGTGGTGGAAGATAACCTCTACTCTGCAGTGCAGTAATATATAAAGGAGTTAAAATTCTCATAATATTTAACATTTGTAGTGATTTCCAAACATTAAAATTATACAACGCATGATATATTTTATACTAATTTCATGCTCCATAATTTTTATTCTCGGTCTCTTACTGAGGAGTTTTGAAAGACTTCAGACTCAGCTCTGGTGGGGCTTCTGTGCTCAAAGCCAGAGCCTGAGACGACCATATTAAAGGATATTTGCTCTCACTGGCTTCACCGAATTACAAGAGTAGAAGAAAAGATGTAAAAAAGTGTTTAGAGCAGTTTGAAGTTTCTTTTTACTCATTTATTTACTTATTTTTGGCTAAGCTAAGACTCTGGCCATGTTTAAATTGTTTGCTGCTTATATGGTCCCTTTCTACTCATTTTGAGCACATGTACCGTATTTTCTGCTACAGGTCCAATTGACAGTATTACACATACACTCATAGAATGCTTTTATCTATACCTCAGCACTTTTATCTAACATTCACACACACACACACAGATAAAAATATAAAATATTACAATTGGAAGCTCAAAAAATGAAGTTATTATAGTACGAGCTGGTAAAGATTTGCTCGTTCTTGTGTCAGTGGAACTCAAACAGATGTTAAACAACGTGCTCAGCTGAATGTCCAGTAAGTAAATTTTAGTAATATCAGTCAGGACTACATGTCAGAATGTCGTCAACATGTACACGTCCACATGAAAATAAAGGCTGGCCTGTAGTAACAGTCTGGTCAGGCTGCTGCACAGATTTCACTTTAAAAGGCGTGTTATAAAAGAACAGCTCTCCATCTACTGATAATGTGTGCTGTAGCAAAACTTTGATATTAGCTAAAACATTTTACAGTATAACAGTGTTTGTATTAGGTGTGCTCACTTATGGATCTCAGACAAAAGGAATTAGCAATAAAAGTCTGACTGTAGAATTAGCCTGCTTTAAATAAAGAGATGTTACAGTTGTGGTAAATGAAAGCCACAGTCACTATTTTAGGAAATACTGTGATCTTACTTCAGACTGACCCACCAGTGGTCATATGTCCTCCACCACTGTTTAAGTTGCAGTTTCACACCTGCTTCAGTAGGTGTAACTGTGTATGTGTATCTGGAGGTTAGATGGCAGGTGGGCTATTCTTGGATGGAAACAATCACAAATACAGAATAAGTCATTTAATCATTTGCATCATGAGATCTGTTGGACTTTTCTTTGCAGTCAGGCTGTGCTGCCGCTTGCTCTTGTGTTTACAGACTTTTGCAACTTATAAGGACAGACAACGCACTCAAAGAAGGCAACAGAAATCTCTGAGAGGATTGTGGAACAGTAAATATGCTGGTGGAAGTAAACCTTCTAGGTTATATTAAAACAATATTTCTATACACCCAGCTTGCACAGAACCTTTAAAAACATCAAATTATCATTCAATTGTTTTAAGAGACATATCACAATATGCCATAAGAATAACCAACCAACTGCAAATCCTGTACAGATCTCCCCTCTCCCCCTCTTCTCATCATTTTCCCTTTCTTTCTTCATATCCAAGTGTTTAGATTATTCCTCCAAAATAGACCAAATGTATTTTTAGCTAGCAACACAGGCCATGTGCCAAACTACAGAGAGAAACAGCTTGTTTATTTGCTGTGTATTTGTTCAGATAGTTGAAATATTAACTTCAGAAATAAACTCCATCTATGTTAGTCAAAGTCTGGAAATTCCCTGTCTCACCTTTGACCCTGTCGCCCTTGTAGAGGTTGATCTCTCCCTCAGCCTGGGCAGTATACGAACGAACCACTACGAAGTGTCTTCCGGGAACTGCACTGTATAGTTTCCTTCTGGTTCCAACTGCCTCGCCATGACTGCTGGGGCTAGAAGAAAGAAAGAAAATAAAAAGAGCTAGTGAAGGACAATTTGTAGATGAAATGTTATATATGAAGTGGGTATAATGACAGACATACTTAATTCTACATGTGTGGAGGAAATTGTAATATAGTGGTCCTCTTGAAGCGACTATATTGATGTATTACATCAAACATGCTGTTTCTTTAATTAAAGACACTAAAAAACTCACAATAAAAACATTTGATGTGAAAATCATAATTTTAATTATGCACAGGCAATCTAGAGATTATCAACTGATTTAATAGTACAGTTGTAAAAAGACTCATTTCAGCAAGTAACTCAAATGTCACAACATTTTTGCAACATAGGAAAACAGGGAAATATACAGATGGCGCACTGTGGAAAAACGTGCCCACTATAATTTGAAAGCTACTTTAGGAGAAACACTAGGGGTTAAGAGGTAAACAATATTTTAAATACATGCTCAAAAGTATGAATAAATCACCGGGGATTCAAAAGAGAAAAGGAATATTAAAATGTTCCATTAAATATAAAATTAAAAGGTGACATTAAAAACACATAAACAATAATGCAGAGGCAACATTGTGAAAGCAGCTGGCGTATGTCCCACACTGGTAAATGGGGCAGAATGTGGGCTGGCTCTGACCCACGGAGCTGCAGTGGCTTCCAGGTAGGAGGCCAGACTCGCTAAAGACCACACAGGGAGCTAGCCAGGATTTGGCAGTAGTACAGAGGAATAATATCAAACTGCTAAATTAAGACAGCTAAAAATCTTTGATGTGCGTATCAGCATGACATTTGAACAATCAGCTCCTGCAGAGATATTACTATTCTGCACTGGTTGTTAAATTTGAATGCACAAAAGAAGGCAGCATTTATATGTGAGAAGAAAGGACCACAGAGAGAAGAGTGGTTGGTGCCGGTACATATACCTAACATGATAACACAGTGCCACTTAGTGGGCAACCTTTGTAACCACATCCACAGAGCAGAAAAGGAAAAGAAACACTCTAAAGGTCCTGAAGTATGATCTTTTATAGAATAAAAATTAAATATTGACTATTTTACAGTGAATTACTTACCTAGTTAAGGTGCCTGAAGCTGAAAAATTATATAAAGTAGACTGTCTTTAGAGTACAAAAAACAGATAGGTTTTTTGATAGGTGTTTTCATTTTAGCATATTGCACTTGCTGACCATTTGAGTAATGCCAGACAGGGGAGGAAAACTAGGAGAAAAAGAAAAAGAAAAGAAGGAAACGAAGTGCAGGAGCAATAGATTGAGAGAGAGAAGGAAATAGTTTTTTCAAGTAAGTGGGTCACCCTGTCCTGTAGACTGTACTCCTCTTCAAACCTTCATGGGCCTTTGGAGAGCTAACCCCATTCAATACCTACTGAGAGTACTCACACATTTTTCCAAGTGAAAGCCATGGACAAAACTGCAAGTGTGCACTGTGTCCTGAAATACTGTGTATACCACTGAGAGGCTGATACTGTAGTATTCAGACACAGCAGTTTAAAAAACTCTGATAACTGTTTCAGTTGGCAGCTGACATTCTGCCCTACACCAGATGACGGAGTACTTTGGGAATGCATCACAGAACAACTTGAGCTCACTGTCGATGATGTCATGGTCCGCAGTCCTCGCTGGGTGATCTGCCATGATGATGTGTGTCCTCATGTTCCCTGTTTCCCTGTCTGTGAGTGTGTGTGTGGTGTTCTGGTTTCTCTGTAAGTCCGGGCCCAGAGAGTGGTGTCCCCGTCATGGGGACTCGCCGCACCTGGAGCACAATCACGCACCTGCAGCTGATCAGCCGCATCTCGGGAGCTTCTTAGTAGAGTGGCTGAGCTCCCTTCGCCGCTGGGTAATTGTGATAGAATCATTACTTTTGCTCTGAAGCTAATTATTGAAAGTGTTGGTCGTCACAGGTGTTTATCCTACCAACGCGTCTCTGGTCTCACGGGCGCACCGTGAACTACACGGCAATTGGGGAACAAACACACACTCACCTGGAGCATGCACTGAAAATATACTGCACCTTATTGTCATTTTCACTGTAAATAAACGCACTGTCTTCATTCAGAGAATCCAGCTTTTGGGTCCTATATCAGCGTCACTGACAGATGATTAATGCAGTGCTGTGAAAATGTATTTACCCCTATCTGATGTCTTAGCTTTCTGCATATTTTTCACTAGTAAATATTTTAGATCATCAAACAAATTTTAATATTACACAAAATTAAATGAAAATGAAAATTTTTAAATTAAGGAAAAAAAATCTTAATCTACCTAACCATATGTGAAAAAGTGTGTCAAATATGCAAAAAACTAGGAAACCAGGAGGGGGGAAATACTTTTTCACAGCACTGTAATTGTGTGAGTGGTATTTAACACAAATCCTAAATCCAACAGACACAAAATAGGATGACCCAAATGCACCAGACATACATACTAAGCACAGTGTATGAGTGTAGGCTTCTCTTTCACAGTCCAGCTAAGTGATTAGCTTAGCTACAGTATCTATACATTATAGATACAGTCACCATAACCAGGTACAGTGCATGATATGTTTATTCTACATTATGTCATGAGTATCTAGCTAAAACAACACGTCTCATTAAAATATTTACTTCTAAGAAATAATGAATAATATATACATAAAAACACAGCAACAAAAGTCATTTTTGCTGTTGTCTGTGTTATGTAACCGTAATGAATTTACTCTTCTCTAGTTATGCTTCACACATAATGTGATATTAATAAACAGAACTACAGTATCAAACTGCATCTATTTAAAATTGAACCATGACATTAACATTATATGTTAATGTCATGGTTTTATCTGAAAATCAAAGTCTAACTTTATTCATGCAGTGTACATTTTCCTTAGTAATGGAATTTTCCATGCAAATACTTACTCAGTCATTTACACTGTACTGATTAAGTGTTCCACAACGCTTTGATGGCTGAGGAAGTGCTAGGAAATACATTACTTAAACTACCTGACGTTGTCATTTGTAGAAAATGAGTGCAAACCTGGGCATGTCAACTATACAGGAATCTGTTTTTCCACAAGCGTCTTATAGGGTAGTTTTACACTCAGCTTCATTTTGTTTACCAAACCAAAGCAAAAAAGTGGTGCTCAACAAAGTAAAGAAAGACGAGAGCAAGATGAGCCTACCGCTGGGACTTTGGACTCAAGCAATGCTGCCAATAACGAAAGATATTCTGATGGGTGAGTAGTTTGTCTCTGTGTTTTTGATCACTTGTATGTTGGAATATCCACTCTTGTGGTACGGTGACCCTGTGGTGCTAGTCTGTAATGACCTGTGGTTGACTGGCTTCTCATTTGTTGAATGCGTGCTGTATAGAGATTACAGTTGTTTTGGGTTTTTTTTTTTCAGTGTTTATGTTACTTTAGCAAAGATTCTTCTCTTTTTAGCTTGTGGAAGCCTGGCTGAAGAAGAGTTTACGTGTCCATTTCCTGACCTCTGACTGCTATTGATGTCTATGGTGCTGAGAGAGAGAATGTGAAATCATGTGTTTGCTCTTTTACATCACTTTGAAATCCTTGTCTCCAAAATCAGCAGGCCCACTGAGAAGGAAAAACTGTCAGCCATGTTTTTCCTTTTTTTCTTTTTTTGGCAATTACCCACGTGGCTTTGAGGTGCTAATTAGACAGTGTTGATTAATACCAGCTGTGCATAATTTGTGCTATTATTGGATGATCACCTGAGACCACGGGAGAGAGGAGAAAAGGGAGAGGGTAAGAGAGTGGGTAAAGAGTGAAAAGAAATCGAAAATACACAGCAGTAGGCCCTTCCAGATAGACAGTCCTCTCCATTAACATGACATAAAAATGTGAATGCTTCATGTGTCCAAGAGGATCTTGGTCACTTGGGGTTAGGGTTGTCACTGATGATGACTTAGACCTCCGATGGTTCATGCCCCACTTACATTACATTTTTATATTATTTTATTGCCTACCTGGGGCAGCAGAAGGAGATGCAAATGTTGGGGCAACACAAATGTTCATCTGCCATGGTGCTGAAAGCGAGCTTGCTAAAGTAATTTTCCATTTCTTTTACGTGGCATGATATATGGGAGTCTTTAACCTCAATTTGCTGATAACTGTGTCGTTTGACTACAAATGGAAGTAGTGAGAGTGAATGTTTAACACACTTGCTATAAACATCAGTGTTGAAGATCACTCTTACTGTAGGGAGGATTCACAAATATGGACTTATTTTTCTGTGTCATAGCATTCCAGCATTGACATATCATAGAAATATGTGTGGAGACTGACCTGTGTGCACACTTATGCCTCTAAGCCTGCTGTGCTGAATGCACTAGGTTACAACTATCTGGATGACCAGGACAAGCTAAAACAACACTTAAGCACACTGCACCCTGTCAGTTGCCATTAAAACGAAAGACAACATAAAAACTGCCTGTGAGCTATGAAGAGAGCTTTGATTAACAGTCAGCAGGAGCCAAATTAATTGTCTGTTAATAACTTGATGTCAATAAACTCATGTCAAACAACACAATAGGCTAGAGATTTTGAATAAACAAAACTGACATAAAAAAAATTCCCCTCTCTCCCCTGTGGGCGGTCTATCCTTCAAGCTCGGGTCCTCTACCAGAGGCCTGGGAACTTGAGGGTCCTGCACAGTATCTTTGCTGTTTCTAGGACTGCGCTCGTCTGGACAGAGATCTCGGACATTGTTCCTGGGATCTGCTGGAGCCACTTGCCTAGCTTGGGGGTCACTGCACTGAGTGCTCTGATTACCACTGGGACAACTGTTACCTTCACCCTCCACATCTTCTCGAGCTCTTCTCTGAGCCCTTGGTACCTCTCCAGCTTTTCATGTTCCTTCTTCCTGATGTTGCTGTAATTTGGTATCGCTACATCTATCACTACAGCCGTATTCTGCTGCTTGTCCACCACTATGTCCGGTTGGTTAGCCACCACCATTTTGCCTGTCTGTATCTGGAAGTCCCACAGGATCTTAGCTCGGTCATTCTCGACCACCATTATTTCCCATTTTGACCTCGGGACTTCCATGCCATACTCAGCACAGATGTTCCTGTATACTATGCCGGCCACTTGGTTATGCGTTCCATGTATGTCCTGCCTGCCAGCATCTTGCACCCTGCTGTCATGTGCTGATTGTCTCAGGGGCATCTTTACACAGCCTGCACCTGGGGTCTTGCCTGGTGTGGTAGACCCTACCCTCAATGGACCTTGTGCTCAAAGCTTGTTCCTGTGCTGCCGTGATTAGACTTCTGGATGTCAGCCCCTTCCCCTATCTGCCAGTGGTGCATGCCATGCAGGGGCCTGTCCTTCCATGATGGTTCCTCCTCTTTCTTGGATTTCTGCTGCCTGAGGTTTTCACTGAGCATGCGGTCGGTTGGGGCCTGATGTATTCGTGGATGTTTGTTGTCTCATTTTGGACTGTGGTACTGACACTCATTAGTCCCTGGCCTCCTTCCTTTCGCTTAGCATACAGCCTCAGGATGCTGGACTTGGGGTGAAACCCTCCATGCATGGTCAGGAGCTTTCCTGTCTTGATGTCAGTTGCTTCCCCTCCTTCGGCCAGCTTATTATCCCAGCAGGATACCTGATCATTGGCAAGGGTGTAGGTGTTGATAGCCCGGATTTTTCCCCAACTTTGAGATCAGTCGGTCTATACAGCAAGACCTCCATGTTCCGCTTACCAGTATCATCTGTGGTGATGGAATTCAACACCACTGTCGCAAGAGCTGTCAGTATGCTGCTACTGTCTGAAAGTCATGAAAGACATGCTAATAAGGCCCATTGGTGGTGAGGTGACTGACAGATTTCCATCAAAGAATGGATGACATCTTGAAAAGAGAGCAAACAGTGCTAGCACCACAAAGGACTACACAAGCATCTACATGTGTTACACATGGAGAATATCCCCAGAAGGACCAAGGAGGCTGTTATAGTTCTTCGTCATTTTGACCCAGCAGTTTGAGTTTCTTGTCTTTTAGTTCTTTGAGTCTTGTTTACTTATTAGGTTCTCTGTGTATTTTATATTTCTTAGCCCACTATGATTATACTCCTGAGTGTATTCAGTATATCTAGTCTTGGTTTGCCTTTGTGATTCGTCCCCTGTTTAGGTCAGTCTTGTCTTCATGTGCATCTGTCTGTTCCCCTAGTCAGTCTCTGTGGTCTTCCTGTTTAACTTTGATAGTCTCTCATTGGTGTGCATCATGTTCTGTTTTACTCTTTCCCGGTTCGTCAGTGTAATTAGTGCCAGCCGTGTTCCCAGGTGCTTCCTCTTTGCCTCTTGTATTTAGTGTCTGCATCTTCTTATGCTCGCCGTCGCAATCTCCCTCCCCCTGCTGTATGGCTTGCCAGCCTGCCTAGTTTATTTTGTATATTCGGTTTAGTTAGCTTTTCCTTGTGTCCAGCAATAAAGCTGTTTTGAGTTTACTTTTCATGTCCTAGAGTCTGCATTTGGGTCCTCCTTCCTGCCTTCCACACACAAATCATGACAGAGGGGCAGGTTATTCTGCCAGCAAGAATCAATTGCATGGCAAAACACTCGGATGATGACATTATGATTATGATTATGAGTTTAGGTGTGGCAATACAGCAGAGTGAATACAATACAAAGCCTAGACAGTCATCTCTGACATTATTAACTCTACCTGTAAGGTGGTGGAGGACCAGGGCTAGGAGGCAAACCACAGTGCCCCGAACCTGTTCAACATACAAGAACAGTTGGTGAAACCAAGGGTACAGAGAACTTTGAAAGAAGACCATGGATGAATGTACCACCAGCAGCTGACCACAGATGTGTTCAGCTGGATGCAGATTCAAGTACCACCCTGGATAACATCTTGAAATGGTGCAAGTTGTGTATCAGGTATGCCTAAAAACTCTCCGTTTGAAGAAAGGAAAGACTGGCAAACCACTAGCTGATCCTAGCTGATGCAGGAGCCAGCATCAGATCGCATAGTTGCAGGGAGAATTAAGGGCACTGAAGAAGAAGTGGCAAAAAGCAGATTAGGAACAGAAAGAAGCACTGAATATATCAGCACTGGATCAGAATCTGTTTCATCTGCAAAGAGAAGAGAAAACTCTGTATGTTTCACCCTAGGGTCCAAAATGTTCACCATAAACTATGTGCATGGAGCAGGCTCCAGAAAAATAAAGGCTAAAGATATTTAACCAGCTAAAAAAAAAAACTACAGGCAGACATTGTTTTATTACAAGAGACACATAGCTACAAATTAACTTACAACACCCGAGTTTCCTAATATGTTCTCAGCCTGCTATAACTCTAGGCAAAGGGGAGTAGCAATTTTTATACATAAAAATATTAATTACACAGTTATAGATCCAGAGGGTAGATTTCTAATCATTAAATTATCGATACTTAAAAAGCTATGTATTGTAAGTATATATGGCCCAAATGGTGATGACCCCTCAACGTTTTTTTCAGTGCACTCTCTGAACACTTAGATTGCTCACTTGTTCTTGGGGGCGACCTCAACTTTGGACTAAATGTAGAAATATGGACAGGCTCAACACAGCAGGAACTCAGAGCAATTGGCAGTCCACAAATATAATTAAACAATATATGAGGGATTTTGGACTTTGCGACGCATCGTGTTTCCTTCACTCCAACCGTAAGGAATATACTTTTTCAAATGTCCATATTTTAAAAAAGAGTGGACTTTATATTTAGACCACAATGATCTTCCTGGAACGTTAGCATCTGTTCTCTGGGAAGCAGGGAAAGCTGTGATGAAAGGTAAAATAATTTAATTCTCATCACATAAAAAGAAAAGAGAAAACAAAAATATTCAGGAATTAGAAAAAAACATTAAATCCTTAGAAGTAGCCTACGTGTTCCGCCAGCAACAAAAATATTGAACAAAATACATAAAACAATTCGTCATTTTTATGGACAGAATTTGTAGGCATAGCCAAGTGGCAGAAGGCTTTCACTTGGGTGGTCTCAGAATCTCATCTCTGCTTTTTGCAAATTATGTGGTTCTGTTATCTTCATCGGGTGATGGCCTCCAGCTCGCTTTGGAACGGTTCGTAGCCGAGTGTGAAGTGGTGGGAATGAGAATCAGCACCTCCAAATCCGAGGCCATGGGCCTCAGCCTTTAAAGGGTGAAGTGCCCACTCCGGCTCAGGGACGAGTTCTTGCACCAATTGGAAGAGTTTAAGTATCTCAAGCTCCTGTTCACAAGTGATGGGAGGAGGGAGCGGGTGATCAATAGACGGATTGGTGCTGCAGCTGCAGTGATGCGGACGCTGTACCGGTCCGTTGTGGTGAAGAGAGAGCTGAGTGCAAAAGCAAAGCTCTCAATTTACCGGTCAATCTACGTCCCTACCCTCACCTGGTCACAAGCTGTGGGTAGTGACCGAAAGAACAAGGTCACGGATACAAGCGGCAGAAATGGGCTTCCTCCGAAGGGTGGCTGTCCTCTCCCTTAGAGATAGGGTGAGAAGTTCGGCCATCCGGGAGGGGCTCAGAATAGAGCCGCTGCTGCTTCACATCGAAAGGAGCCAGTTGAGGTGGTTCGGGCATCTGACAAGGATGCCTCCTGGGCAACTCCTGGGTGAGGTGTTCCGGGCATGTCCCACCAGGAGGAGGCCCCTGGGCAGACCCAGGACAAGCTGGAGAGATTATATCTTTCGGCTGGGCCCCCTGGCCTTGGATGGTTCAAGAGGGCGGGGGTGCCTACTGGGGTCAGCGGGGGAGCTGGCCTCAGGGAGGGGCTAGTTGCCTTTCCTTCCCTCTTCCCGCTCCACCACACCCACCCACACATGCAGGGCCTTGGGGTGCAGGTGTGTCACCGGGGTGCAGGGGAGGCATCACCCCCCTCTGTCCCCCTCTGGCCACCTGTGCCTCAATTTTATTCCACAACCCAGGCATCCACATTACTCACACTCTCATAACACATACATATAGGGCCTTGGGGGTGAGCACGCTATACGGCGTCCAGCGGACGGTCTGTGTACTCAGCCTCACCTGTGGCGCCGGTGCCCACCTCTCAATTTTAAATGAATGTAGACATTGAGGGTTTCTAGGAGGGGCCGTGCTGACACCTGCTGCTCTCTGGCAGGTAGCACCATGCCCTCCCGTGTCTTAAATGCACTTTAG
>VOQK01039528.1:0-12177 GCA_015052645.1 Benitochromis conjunctus
CCACATATCCCTGAGTCACCTGGACACTGGCAGGGGGAATTATGTTAGGATGCTGTTCGTGGACTACAGTTCAGCATTCAACACAATAATTCCCTCAAAGCTTTTCACCAAGCTGATCTGAGACTCAGCTCATCACTGCGTCAGTGGATCCTCAACTTCCTCACAGACAGACCCAATCAGTGAGGGTGGGAAAACATGTCTCCCCCTCCATCTCGCTCAGCACTGGAGTGCCTCAGGGCTGTGTTTTAAGCCCCCTGCTGTACTCACTGTACACTTACGACTGTGTAGCCACATCAGATACCACCTCCATTGTCAAGTTTGCTGATGGCACTGTTGTGGTGGGTCTGATCTCCGACAACACCGAGAAGACCTACCTGGAGGAGATTAGGAACCTGGAGAACTGGTGCCAAGAGAACAACCTCCTCCTAAACGTCAGCAAGACTAAGGAGCTGATCGTGGACCTCAAAGCAGGCAAGGAATTACAAGCCCCTGACCATCAGTGGCATGCCAGTGGAGAGAGTGGACAGTTTCTGGTACCTGGGTGTACACATCACTCAGGTCCTGTCATGGTCATGTCACATTAACACTCTGGTTAAGAAAGCCCGCCAGCATCTCTTCTTCCTCAGAAGACTTAGGGACTTCCATCTGCACCTTCTGCTTAAGAACTTCTACTCCTGCACCATCGAGAGCATCCTGACAGGAAACATCTGCACCCGGTTTGGGAACAGCACCAAGGAGGACAGACGAGATCTGCAAAGAGTGGTGCGCTCGGCCGAACGCATCATTTGATCAGAGCTTCCTTACCTGCTGTCTGTCTACACCAAGCGGTGCAAGACCAAAGCCAGGAAGATTATGAGGGACCTCTCCCATCCCAACAATGGACTCTTCTCACTGTTAAGGTCTGGGAAGCGCTTCCGCTCCCTTAAGGCCAAAACAGAGAGGATGAGGAGGAGCTTCTTCCCTCAGGCTATTCGAGCCCTGAACCAGGTGTAGGACTGGACTCTCATATGTCACGTCACCGCACGCACTCTGTTTATTTGCACACTTCTATAATTTCTTTCTTAAATGGTTATTTGCACATTTTTTACAGCAAATTTCTTTATTGTAGTTTCATGGTCGAGCATTGCACATCAATAAGCATTTCACCACACGTCGTACTGTGTATGATTGTGTGTGTGACGCATAAAATTTGAAATTGAACGTTTCCTGGACAGTTTATGTTAATTATACATGAATCATCTTCCTCTAGCACAGTGATTCCCAAAGTGTGGGCTGGGGTCCTCTGGTGGTCCACAAAGGTACTATAGGTGGGCTACAGTACTAACAGAACAGTTTGAAAAGACTCACAAGTATGTCGAGTTAAATATTTTTTATAAATCTATTTATTATGTAAAAAAGTGAATACAAATGGGAGGTTTTTACTCATTAACCTGAACTAAATGTAATGCTTGTGTTGACCTGCCACTGGTTTGTGTCCCAGTGGCAGGTGGGTCATTATGACTGAGCATTAGTAATCCATAGCGAAACAGCCTATGTTTTTATGTTTTTCAAATAAAATACAAATAGATCACTTTCTCTTGTATTCTTATTGAAGATTGAGTGTTTCCCATGAAATCTTCTGGTTGTTAAGCTGGCTGCAGCACTCTTGACTTTGATAATGGCTGCTCGAGCACTACTGTGAAATGTGTGTGAAATGAAATAAGTAAAACACTCTTATTTTTTTTAATTACTAAAGCACCATTACCATTCGTTTTATTATCAGCTTAGCATCTAACAGTTTATTCAGATCTCAATACTGATACAGTAATGAGTGAGTGATAAATATCCATGTTACAAATCTATTCTGTGGCGCTACTAATTTCGAATTAAATAGAACTAAAAAGTGTGGCAGGAGAAACAATCAAAGATATAAATGCATAGAAAAGATTGCCCTCACAGGGAGCTGTCATATGTTCAATATTTGGTGTCTCTCTAGGTATAAAACTTTTATCTTGAAGGCATGAATGTGATACATTTCTACAACCACCTTCTGCTCCTGAGATAACCACAGGTCCTCTGGCCTTCACCAGTCCAAACTGTCACGGCGGGGTACGCCGATGTGTTGTGAACAGGACCCAGAAGCAGATGCGGTGAGAGGAGTTGCAGGTAGAGCAAAAAGTGAGCCTTTATTTGGCTGGAAGTCAGCAGTAAACATGAAACTATGAAAAACTACGAACACACTGTGAAACTATGACGAAGACTATGGAGACTGTGGTAAGTATAACAGACGACCTGACAATGAACAAAGGAAGACAGAGAGTTTAAATACACACAGGAGGTGATCCGGAGAAGTGGGAACACACAGGGAAACAGCTGACTGAAATGAACATAATGACGGGATGGGGAAAGTGAAACTAAATACAATGAACAAAGAACACAAGACTTTTTCAAAATAAAACCGGAAAACAAGGAAACGTAGACATGATTACACCAGCTTGACAGAGCAAAAATACTAACTAAAGAGAGTCAAAGATACCGAATAAAGTCAAAACGCTGGGTCAGAGACCCTGCCCGTGACACAAACATGGCGTAGACTGCTAAGTGTCTGCTGTCCAGCTGAATTTGACAGGCAATTAAGGAAGCAGAGGAGAAGGAGGCAGAGATCAGCTGAATGGCAGACCAGTCAAGGCTGGTCAGGCATGCTTTCAATTGTCAGCATGAAATGAATCTCACAGGAGCAGAAACTAGTCATACAATTCATTTTAGCACATCAAGATGAAAATGATAACACATAGCATTTGTCTTTAAGAAACGCATCATGATTATTCTTACAAACACAGAAATTAGTGAATGTAGTTAACCATTTATAGCAAATGTATAGACAAACATGTGGGTCGCACACGTTCACGTGAGCATGAAACGTATAAACAAACAGTAGTTGAGCAGACAATTAGCTGTCCACTCATTCAGCACCCATATTACACCACCGTGTAAGGGATGCTGATCAGAATAGTGTACGTGTAGTTTGCATTCAGTTCAGTGTATTCATTTATATTTAATACTAATTTACAGCAACAGTCATCTCAAGGTGCTTTTTACTACTGATGAGAATACAAATTTGAATAGAAATAGTGCAAAACTATTCCTACATCTTAGATTTAAACTAAACATGAAGGTGTAGCATGAAATGTACCTCCTGGTCAGAGATATTGCCGTTGAGTCCTTCTGAGTCAGTGCCGTCCCAGGTGGCGATGTAGTTGTCAGTTAGAGCATCCCACACACTGCAGAACAACACAGACCCATGTCAAAATGCAAACCTGCTCAAGCACATATCAAAAAGAAGAATAAAGACACAATTTTTGCCCTCAGCTGTTTCCCTCATTTGATTTGTTTTTCTGGATGTAAAAAGCCGTGTACTCAGCTCTATGTTCAGCAGCCTGCAACTCAGTCAATATTTCATTGTGGTGGAGCTCAAGGCTGCAGAGGAACAGTGCACAGTAGAAAAGAAGTACAGCTTACTACGTGTTAAACGGTATCCTCAGCAGAGATTTAGATAAAGTTCCTCACATCATTGTACAAAGTGTTGTCCAACTCTGCGTCTGTCTGAGGCAGGGTGAAGTAAAAACTGGGAGAGAAGTGTCCTTTGTGTCTGAGCTCGTGTGCGTGTGTGTGTGTGTGTGCATGTGTGTGTGTGTGTGTGTCATTTGGAGGTTGGCTGAGGTCTGTTTCCCTGCTCCCAGTGGCACTGCCCCTGCCTGCTTACACAGTGGGCTCCATTGAGCTGGCAGCTTACCTCACCAGTCATGCCTGCATGTCATAGCTGCACAAACCAGGCCAAAGTTTCCACACAGAGAAGAAAAAAGTCCAAGAAAATAGTTTTCCTAAAAGTTAAGAAAGCCCGACGGCACCACTCTGCCTCGTGTTTTCAGAGCGATGCGATTCTAATTTGCGGCGTGTGATTATTAGGATCATTAACAGGTCTGGTGGCAGAGTTTGCCTTTCTATATTAATGTGGCAGTACACTACAAAGTTGTATCAAGTGCACTGGTATTGCTTTAAAACTAAAGAGATTAAATCGGAATACAGGGGAAAAACAGCTTAGAAGTGTCAACAATGTACCACAATCACACTGTAGACACAGTGCACAGCTGCACTGAACATTGTTACACGTTAAAGAAGTGTACACACAGTCAGTGTTTAGGCAACATGCTGTAACTTACACTGTAGTGTATTTTCTAACTGTTGGATGTCTCTTCTGTTATACAGTATTAAGGACCAAACTATACTGTGACCGTCTCCAGGACACCACATTTGAACTAACTAACTAATATAACTAATATTTTGTTACAGGATACAGTATAACCATGATATATTGGTCAGCCTGTGTCCTGTAACATCACTGGTATGTCTGACTAGAATGTATTTCTACTGGCTTACCAGAAAAAGGGAAAATACATTGTGATTTATTTAAACAAAAGCAGTGTCTGCTTATCAATATTGGAGGCTTACATATAGCAACAAAATGTTAAAAAATCTCATTCTCACTTTCTGGGGGATGAGACAGGTTGGCCTCCTTAATAAATAACTATGGGGTGCATTACTAGCCGCTCAAATCCAGATGAGATTACTACATTTAGTACTGCACTAATATCACAGATGAATATGTGCCAAGGGCAGTGCTAGTAAGCAAACTTTCTTACTAATTTAGCCTGGTTACAGACTGAGTCCAGCTATCTGACTGGTGGCTGTAGCTTTATATAACACTTCAAGTGGTACCAGTCTTCTCATGTAATGCTTTTTTTACAGTGCATTTTCCTATAAATAAAACGGAGGAATTTAAATGCAGTAAAGCTAACGTAACCAGTCACAAGCACATCAGAAACCAGAGCAGCACATGAAGAGCACGTTCTGCATGTATAACACACGGTTGGTCATCTGGCCTACAGGGAGTGGAAGTCCATGTTACACGCTGTCCTGCTGTTTCCTGGCCTGCAGCCACACAACAGGAATCATTCTGTTTAATGTTCCAGCTCTCCATCAGCTCGACAGATTCTCTCATAACTGAGTTTCAGATCAGGCGACTGCAGGGATTACTCCAAAATGTGCCACAGAGGGTTTTCAACCAAGCTGCAGCTTTAGACTGGTGATTAGTTTTGTTGGTGTGTGAGCTTCTCCTATTTGCTCCTGTATGACATAACAAAACACAAACCTTCCAGTTTCATTAACACCAGTACCATCTGTTCAGGGGACAAACTCTTCTGACGAACATGAAACACTCGTGTCTGTCTGACTGCAATGTACTGGTTTCCTTATTTGGGACATTCGTATATCAATCCACCCACTGCCGTGCTCTCTGCTCTGTACTCACTCAGAGCTTTATTAACCAATAAAAGCTAATTTTTCTCACCAGAAATTAATCATTGCTCAAAGTCATATAATCCTAAAAGACTCTGCTGTCACACCTACAGTCAAGCTATATTTAGCATGATTCAGAGAACGCCTCAGAAGCTGCTAGCAAGAGGAGGAGGCTCTGGCAGTCAGAGGAGAGGCAGAGACTGGGACAGAGCCAAAGCCAACTGAGGCGTACGACGCTGCACACTGAATAATTCAGCATGCAGCCTGACATGGTGGAGGTGGGGAGGGTGGGGTCACACTGCTGATTGACTGCATGTTTGGGGATGTTGTGGTCTGTGTGTGGAAATGTTTTGGCTTTTGTTCCAGGCTGCCAAGTCGTTTCAGCCTCCAGTGTATGTGTTGTGAATGGCACCAATGGCAGCACAATGAGCATATTGCTAACTGATTAACATGAAAGGTTGTTCTGTTTTATGTGTCCTGTATTTCCTTAGAGGACTAGGCATGTTTCTAAAAATGTTCTTTCATACACTTCCTGGATCAACACAACTGTAGCAGAGATCCTGCAGGTTCACCAAAAGACAGGCAATTTAAAGACAGAATAGAGATTCATAACTTTTTCACTAAATCAAATGCTATAAACCCTTGTAGACTGTATCTGCACTGACAGAAACTGACTTCAACTCTACCCCTGTTTCTGCTTTACGTTTTTAAAGGGATTTTAGCTGGGTTTAGACTTGGTGCCTGAAGTTAAGCTCATATTGTTCTGGGTTCGTTATTGTTTACAGACTGAACAGTGTCACATCCTTTATGACCACAGCTAGCTACAATGCTGGTTTGAAAAGATCACTCATACTTAGGCCTAAAAGACTGAAAGAGTCCAATAAGTAAACCTTGCTTTAGATATCGTGTCACTTACTCTTCATCTTGCAGTCGCTCCTCATCCTCCTGATTGTGTGACTGGTTGCGTATGGGCGCCAGGCCCTCCGTCTTGGTGTTGTAATTGTGGAAGCACACATTGAGCTTCTCGTCAAATTCATTTACCAGGTCCTCCATTGACTTGAAGCTCATCATCTCAGAGAAGTTTTCCAGTTCAGAGAACTCCTCACGGGTGATGGAGGCCAGGGGGACGGTGGTGGTGGTGGTAGTGGTGGAGTAGGAGGAGTGGTTGACAAGGCTTTGGTCCATCTCATCCATCCTACAGGGCCGGAGGTCCTCAAACTCCTCATCTAAGCACACAAGAGGGGCTTCCATAGTGTCCCCTATCAAGATAATGTGTGAGTCCTGCAGGAAACAGAGTCATGCAGCATTTAATGAACTGAGTTTGGTGAATTTTGAAGGGCTTTTAAATTCAAGACATTTTAAGTTTAAGCATCCTTAATAAGAATAGACCTGGTCAGTCACAGCACAAAGCTCTTCCATGATTTCCATCTGTCCCCATCTGCTTGATTAACCAGTATCCCAGAAGGATTTATCTGGTCTAGCCTAAATTACGCCTGTCTGTCCTCATGTGGAATGGCACCAGCATGTCTAGACAAAGACGAGATAGAGGTAGATGTGCCAGAAGGGGACCAGGTCCCAGGGGGGCCCAAACCAGTTTGCTTTACTGGTAAACCAGTTAATTAAGTACATCAACAACGGTTTAGCTGATGAGCTGTTCAGTATTCTGGGACCTGAAATTATAGAATCATTTGTCAAAGTACATGTACATTAATATCATGCTATTTTTGTGTTGGTCAAAGCTTTGCTTTATATGCACTCAAAAAATAGTTGCTAACTTAAAGAATTTTGATTACATGAAAATTTTCCATGCAATTTTATTACATAACCGCACTGTCAAATGTTTAATGGAGTCTGGTCAAATAAAATGGTATACATTCAGTTCATACCAAGCACATTTTCCTGGATGATTATTTATTTGAATTAACAAACAACCCCAAACCTTTGAGTCCATACATTTCAGCTGATTATTTTTTTAATGGTTGTTTAAGAACAAGTTTAACCACACCATAACCTTACCTAGACATAACCATGCTTTTTATTACCTAAACCTAACCAATCAGGTTGAGATAGCATACATAACCAAGTATACTATTATACTACTATACACATACACTATAACCATCCATATAATATTGATAGTGTAGACTGATTCTGTTTCATTTCATTGTGGTATCTTTCCCCTTTTATTTAATTTTCTGTTAATTAACTAAACTTATTAACCATCAATGTATCATTTGTTAACAATAAATGTTACCAGAACACATTCTTCTCATTCAGAGGGACTGACTCGTGTTCCAGTGGTCATACAAAAACACCGGTGAGGATCATTTTGTAACAACATCAAACCGCTTTCACTCCAGACTTCAGAGCAGTACTTCAAAATGTTTTAGAAAATAAAGAAACCTGTTGATAAAATCTTACTAAAAGACAGGAGACCATGGTTTTTTTTTTGTTGGTGATTGTTTTAATATAGTAGTTACCCTGTGTGGTTTATTTTTGCCTGTCAAATTAAGCTTAGCTTAGTATTCAGAAGAACAGAAAAAACGTACAGGATGTATGATAAATGTTCCCTTTGAGAAATTAGTTCTCAAATTCTTATGTTCAAAAGTTTATTCCATTAGTTTGTGGTTCAGAATGTGTCTGGTGTCAAACTGGAAAAGATAAATAGAATGTATCTATTTTAATTGGTCGATTAATGTTACAGTTTACATGGTCCGTTGTATAAATAAATAAATGTCATACTTCAGTTAACTTGACTGAAGAGTAAAATCAGTACACACTGATACATTTTAGTAAAAAAAAAATACACTAGAAAAAACTATGAAACAATATTATGTTCATACAAAACTAACAAAAAGAAAAATGTTCATAAAATGCATGACTTTGGTCCAGTTTGTCAAAAGAACCAGCAAAGCATAAAGACATGTTGGTGGTGATTTTAAAGTGACGGCTACAATAGTGCACGTGATTTAATTTGATAAAACCTAAGAGAGTGGAGAGTGCTGACCTGCACTCGTTCTTGGGAGGACAGTCAGTGCTGAAGTACACCGTTTCTGAGAAGTTGTGCTTTGCTCAGGCTGCCTGACGCAGTGTCAGATAGTAGTGAGGACTAATTTAGCTCCTTTGTGCTTTGCTGGATGGTAGCCTGGCGTAAATGGGTAAGTACAGAGAAGTCCATTTAAAAACAAGCTTGTGCGAGCCTCTTCCTCACATCACTGCACTCAGCAAAGTGCTGCAGCCGGATATCGTCTTTCAGAATCTCTCCCTTACTTTCTTACTCTCCTCACTGTGTAGCTCGCTCACTTTGTTTGTTAGTGATCTTCCATTAATGGTCGTAACTCTTGTTTCAGTCCACACTGCAGTAGAAGACAAACACATGTAACAGTGACTGACAACTCGTGTCTGTCAATAGGCCCAATTAAGTGGATTTGGTGTCCCAAATAAGGAGCGGAGACATGGAAATTAGTGGCTGACTCAAACCTCGCCATGGGGACTCTTTGTAGGAGGAATTGATGAACTGCTGCTTGAAAATGTGGCAGGCTAAAAACAAAAATTGCAAATTAAATTTCTTAAGATCATTCGTCCCATCATGCAGTAGCCTTTCTGCTTACTGCTGGGTCAGTTTGATCGGCTGGATGTGGAATATTTTGTCATGGCACAGGAGAGGTGAGAGTTTACAGCATCCTTAACAATGGTGACAGTACAGAGATGGAGCTGTTAGAGATGTGCAGGTACGTGTGTGTTGGGATGCGTGTCTGTGTGTCAGCGTTTTCTGCATGTGACCTTCACAGAGAGTGGTAGTGGTCTCAGGTGTGCATGCAATGTGTGAACTCATCAGAGGTCATTTAATGCAGTGGAACCAAATCTCTAATTCCAACTGCTGAGTCAGACAAAAGAACAGCTCTGTTTTATTTAAACCTAAAGAATAGTTTTATCCTCATTTCCCCCTCCGTTTATTTGAACATTTTTAAATGATGTCATGTTAAGTGCTTTTAAAATTAATGGGCTTTTGTGTATTAATTAAATATGAAATGAAATGTCACATCATTCTCTAAAACATATACAAAGTCATATCAATGTGATTTTGTCCCACATAAATGGAACTGAAAATGATTCCTTTTTAAATCAATATTGACTGCCATGACAGAAATGGAAATCAAGCAAGTGAATGTCATCAGCTCATCAGAGGGAGAATAAAAAAGAGGTAATGGGGGAGGGAGAGAATAGAGGAAACCATGGTTACAAGGCAAGGATGGAAGCGAGATGCAAACAAGGGTCTGGAATAACTGGAAGGACTGGAAGAACGGACATCGGGATTAGAGTGCAGACAAGAAGACAGATTACCTGTGGTTAGAGGAGCCGTTTTTGTCCTGGCTTGGTCTGTAGGCAGGATCTTCTCAGAGAAGAAGAACAGGCACCTCCCTTCACAGCAAAACCCAGAGATGAGCAGCAGCAGTCGCATTCATTCCAGGGTGAAAAAACAGAGCGAGAGGAGAAATCAGGGAGGTAAAGTGTGGAGTAAGCTTTGGTCTGTATCCCTTCCCTCACCCGTTAGCCCACAGACACCCTTATCTGTCCTCCTACAGCCCGTTGTTTTCCAATCAATAGGCAGCCAACCCAGCTCATTCAGAGCCTGCGCACTGCCAGGTCCTGTGACGATATCAGCTCTCCCCACCCTCCCTCTCCCCATGCTTGCTTCCCTCACTAACCTCTCTTTGTCCCAGCCCCTTCCTGCCCTCCCTGCCAGCATTAATTCCCTAATATTCATGAAGTAGGAAGAAGGGAAGGCAAGAGGCTTTGGTAGGAGATGATGGTTGTAGCGAGGTAGCCCACTGTGTACTCAGAGTGTGAGCAGATTTCTTTTGTTGTCTGCTTTGTCATTCTGCCATAGACCTGACGCACTGAGAGGAAAATGTATATATTTTTAACCTTAAAATTCATTTTCCCTACATATGTGTGTGTCTGTGTGGAAATATCTATCTATTTATATATATAAATGAAAAACATCTATAAATAGCATGTTTTGTTTTTAAATGATGATGGAAATGCAAAGGAAAATAGTAGTAGGAGGGTATGCTTAGTGACACATTATCACATGATGTAACAGTGTCCATACATGAGTGATGGAAATGTTCTAAATATAGAGACAGAGCATTTTAAATGTTGATGGAAATGCAAAGGAAAATGCAACAATAGAGATGATTCATATACTGGAATATAAACCAGTGACACTCTTATATATTCTCATGGATATTCTCACATATATAAGACATATTTATCTTTAGCCCCCTTTTGAGTTGTTCCAAAGTGAGAGTCACAGAGATTTTGGGGAAACAATCTGTCTAAATATTAACCTGTTAAAATATGATTTTCTTTTAATAGCTCAGGTGTGTTTTATCGAGATTTCTGCATGTATTCAAATGATGTTAGACTTATCTTTTTGGGTTTGTAAGTAAGTATGCTCAGACGTAAAGATGGGCAGAGGTTCATCAGTCTGTAAAGAACTGCAGCTACAAAATGAATTAAAATGTTCAGAATAAGAAGACGAGAAATGTGAACAGGATCCAGAAACCATCTCCTCTGAGTTCATTGAACGAAGAAACTCTAAATAACCTTATTTTTTCCTTAAAAGGGGCATTTTCTCAAATTTGGATTTTTTTTCTGTAACGCAGCACCTAATGAATATTTAGGGCCCGAGCACTGAGAGTGTGAAGGCCCTATTGTATCTGTTCCATTTATTATTATTATTATTTCGGCAAATGAATGGGCTTTTTGAGGGCCTAAACATGCTCAAAACCTAATGAAATTTTGCACACGCGTCAGGTCTGGTGAAAATTTACGTATTTTAATGTCTTCAGACATGGGCAGGGCAAAATGGCTCAGTAGCGCCACCTAGAACACGGAAACAATTTAGGTCCGGGCTGGGTATCACGCACGTGTATGAAATTCAGTACACTAATGTAACATGAGGAGACGCACAAAAAAGTCCATTATGGCCATGTCCTAAACCCAACAGGAAATCCACCATTTTGAATTGAAAGTGTCATTTTGGTGCTGATTTTGCCATTTCCATGCCTTGTACTTTTGCAAACTCCTCCTAGGGATTTGATTGGATCAGCTTCATATTTGGTCAGTCTCAACTTCACACCCGGGCCATGTAAAATTGAGTTTACTGAGTCTGTTTAACTGTTAATTATTATTTTAATATCTTTTAAGTATATATTTTAAGTAAATATTTTCTTAATTAATATTAAAAACCTAAGACACCTATGAGGATTAACTGGATGATTACTGGTAACTGATAATTATAGATCTTTGTTAATGCTTAATAGCTAATAAATCTCTGGCTTCGTGCACGGAACAGAGGACATATCTCTTAACTTTGTAAAGTGTTGTGCTCCTTTATTGTGAAAAATGTGTTTTCCTGGTAGACACAAGGGGAGCTCCTGCATACTGATTGCAGTCCTCCCTTCAAGATTAGATAAAATTATGCTGCTTTTCATTGATTTTTATAATCACACATCCAAATAAACACTGTTTGGATGGCTGTATAGAAAGTTAAAACTGATGTTTACGATGCTTCTTTTAACAGCATACAGGCAGACTGCTGCAATGAGAGTGGCATAAATCACAAGACTAATTCTGGAGACTTGCACTTCATGCCCTGTTTCACCCACTGCTTGGTTTAGATTTGTAGAAGAGCACATTTGGATTAAAATATATTTTAAAAGAAAAGATAACAAGTCTCCCTATGTGAAGAACTTAGTATGCTCTTACAAAATGATGGTATCAAGTGTAATGAACACTTCTAACAAAACAACAATAACGTTTGGTAATTATTCA
>VOQK01039539.1:0-11420 GCA_015052645.1 Benitochromis conjunctus
GGAGATCACTGAGCTGAAGAGGAAAGATGCTGAGCTGGAGCAGCTCTCACACACAGAGGATCACAACCAGTTTCTACACAACTACCCCTCACTGTCAGCACTCAGTGAGTCTATATGCATTATTTCAATCCACTCCTTTTGTCTGCAACATTTTGACAGAGTGCAAAGGGCACTATCAGTGACCAGAAATATACTACAATCAATTCTAATAGAAAAATGGACAAACATCTCACTGAAAGTCACTAATGTGGATGGTTCACTGCCAGAATATGAGCCAAAGACCAGAGAAGAATTCTTGAAATATTCATGTCAAATCACACTGGATCCAAACACAGCAAACAGATATGTGTTACTATCTGAAGAAAACAGAAAAGCAACATTCATGACGGCAATACAACCTTATCCTAATCATCCAGACAGATGCACTGCAAGAGGTCAGGTTCTGAGTAGAGGGAGTCTGATGGGGTGTTGTTACTGGGAGGTGGAGAAAGGTTCAGGAGGAGTTTTAGTGGTGGTGGCATACAAAGATAAAAACACTGTAAAGAAAAGATTTGGAGAAAATGACAAATCATGGGCTTTGGGTTTTTACAAAGATCGTTATGATTTCAGACATAATAATAATATCACCACTCCTGTCTCAGGTCCTCGGTCCTCCAGAGTAGGAGTGTACCTGGATCACAGAGCAGGTATTTTGTCCTTCTACAGCGTCTCTGAAACCATGACTCTCCTCCACAGAGTCCAGACCACATTCACTCAGCCGCTCTATGCTGGACTTCAGATTAATAGTCCCATAGGAAACACCGTAGAGTTCTGTATGCTTAAACAGGGAAAAGTTACTGAACAGAAACAGAAAATTCCCAGATTTCTCAGCATTGAAGTGTAAAGGGGATCTAATATGCTTTTCCTGCGTGTCCCCTGCTGTGCCCCTCTTTCTTTATCAATTTAGATAAAGAAATAAGGATTGGCTCTGCCTGTACAGAAGCACCACCCACCTGCTTTTTAATCGTTCTGCTTACAAGAGACAGCCAATCAGAAAAAAGTTGGTTTAAACAGGGTGAGAGGATGACCCGAGGAATTAAAATATTGAGATTGAAAGAAGAATAACAGTTCCCCCTTAAAATATTCAATGATTCATGATGTCTGCTGATTGATAGAGTAGAAATAATGAAGAGTCTTTAATGAAGTAAAAGGATTAACAGCACCCAGATTATAAAGTACTCTAGGTATTGAGTTTTTCTACTTTTCACTTCCGATGTTTTATGTTATGTTTATTGCTTTACATTATTATGATGTTCTTTTTTTCCTGCTTTTTGTGAAGCACTTTGTGATATTTATACATGAAAAGTGCTATAAAAATACATTTTACTTACTTTGAAAAATAATTTTAAGGGTGTAAAATGATAATAATAATAATGTGAAAAGTGTGATTAATTTAAAAGCAAGTTTCTGTATTTGTTGTTATCATATTCACCACCAGAGGTCGCTGCGTTCTTGTGCTCTTTTCTCAAGCTCAGGTCACTTACCTTCATATCCCAAAAGTATATGGACACCCGTTGTGAACTTTCACATTATGTCTGGTTTTTTTGGTGTCATTTTTTTTTTCTATTTTTCTTTAGCTCGACTTTGACTCAGTTACATTCCAGATAAAGGTTTTGTGGTTTTTGTTTTCAAATGTTTCTTCATTCTATTGACTTTTAATAACCTTGTCTTTAACAAAATCTTGGGGAAGACCCTCTGCAGTGTTTACTTGATAGTGTTCCTCCCAGCAAAGCTGGGTCCATAAAGATAATCTGCATGATAATTGTAACTTAATCTTTATTTGGATCTTGAATTTGGATGCCTGGTAATAATATTTGTGTGTTTTATGTGTGTTTTAGGTCTTCATTTAGCCCTCAGAGAAGTTAGAAATCACATTATCCTTATTATGCTGTATAATGTTTTAAATAAATAAATAAATACTTATCATTAAGAGTAAATTTTATTTGTTTTTGAACTGCCAAGAAATTTATTTTAACTATATCATTTTGAATTGTCAAAACTATGGGAAAAGTGAACATGTATAACTTTGATTGTTAATGTTAGCTCTTCCTTTAATTGATATTGTTATTACATACATGTGTTTTCTGCACTTATCTTTATTATATCTGATACATGATGTGACCGATGCTCACTGATATTTGAGTTGGATTTAATTACTGTGATTCTTTTTCTCTTTCTCTGCTAATTAATAAAATCGCAGTTTCATGTATAAAAAATTGCGTCAATTTTAAAATACTGTTTTTGTTTCTGACGTTAAATTTTTAGGGCTAAATACACATGTCCAGTATTTGCTTACTACTGCATAACTTAGGTGTTCAAGAAAAGCGATTTATCTCATTGTGCTCATGATTTTAGACTGGCCTTTTTCCTCACACACAGAGGGGTGTACTTTCCTCTTTATATTTGCTATGTTTAACGAAGAGCTGAAAAGACTTAAAAAAGATTTAGTTTATCTTTTGATTTGACACTACAGTATGAATAAATAATACACAAATAAACAAACTGGGATAAGTGCACCAGCTATTGGGGAAACTGGTATTTTAAATACCTGCAATTCTTCAATATAAATCTCTTGCTTTAACGATTCCCCTCTTTTTCTGACGCTTTTATTTTATTTTGAAAGCAGTGTTCCGGTATTTCCTCCACTAATTTACTACATGATGTTTTGTATGTGGAATATTTTAATATAGACGCTGTTTGAATGGGTTTTCACGGGTCAGCCCTTGAGTACTATATATGGAAAGTTGGACACGAAGGTCTGAATGACGTCTCATCTCTACTGAATGTCAGGTTAATGAAAGAAAAATGTCGATATTGCTGTTATTGTTAGGGGTTTGCTAGCCGTTAGCTGTATGAACACTAGCCATTGTTCCTTTCAAAATAGAACCTTTTAATCTCCTACACATTATATTGTAAACCCTTGATTTTTTTTTAAACAGTTAGTAAAATTGTGATCATTCAGACGGCCTTTCTTCTAATTTGCTAATTTTATTTTTAGGAATTTATTGTGTTTGTGTAAAGCAGACTGAATTTAGCATTAGACATCTCTGATTCAGTCACATGTTCAAGAGTTATTATATATAGAGGCCACGTGAACATACACAAAAAACATTTTTTAGATGTAATACGCAGTTAATGTTATTCCGTTTTTTTGTGTGCTTTATTTATTCATTTCTGCAATATTTGAGGCCGTGTGGAGATAATGGTGGAAACATGTATTGGTCAGTAAAGTTACTCCAAGCTATATTATCTTAAATAGTCTCGAAAGGCCGAAATGGCCATTACATTTCACAGTTATGACGTTGTGTGTCTTGGAGTTTTGTCAGTAAAACTGGAGCTTTTATTTTGAAGTGTTTCCGGTGTTAACCTGGTTGTTTTGAAAACAGCGACAGACAGCAGCTGAGCAGCACTGCAGTGCTCTGTCCTCGGCTCGCTCGCTTTGGTTCTCCTCGACGACTTCTCCCCGTTTCCCTCATTTTTATTCGTTCATGTTCCTCTCCAGGAATTTGCAGCGAAAGATAATCCCTAAATGCCTGCCCCCCTCGCCCGCTGGGAGGACAGCTGGTGCGGTGATAACATTGGAGTCGGGGTTGCCCTTGACTTGGGCAGGAGTTAGGAGGAGGAGGGGAGGACGATCATGCAACCTGCTGAAAGAAGTGACATTATTGCGGCTGTGTGATCTGCATCGGCTGAGCTGTCAGGGATGCTCTGTGAATTAATGTCATCCCTGCTCCCGGCCCCGGAGCACCAGCGTCCCGCTGAAACAAGCATCTGCAGGGAGCCCTGGCCCCGGAGCTCCGCTGGCCGAGCCGAGGAGGCCTGAGCGGTCTCCACCTCCGGATTATGGTGGATGGTGGCAGAAGGCAAGTGTGCATGACACGATAAACAAACCCAGAGGCTGTCTGCTGTCCTGCAGCAGAGATAAAGCAGAGGCTGTAAGCGTGCTTGTCATTGTTGCTTATTTGGGTCTCTTTGTGGGAGTAGATGTTCCTAATAATAATAGATGTGATGGCCAGCAGCCCCTGAACTGTAAATGCCTTCTTTGACTGGGCCGGCTTGTTTTTTGAACCTCTAAAGAAAGTTGACTGAAAATGATGGCTGACCACGAGGAAGCAGAGCTGTCCGAGTCCCTTCAGAAGGAGGACGGGTTTTCCAGCGAGGTGGAGGATCCAGGTACGAACTTCAAATCTAAAAGTTTGCCTATTTTAAGCGAAACTGCGCCTCAGGAGAAAACCTTACTGGCGAGCTCAGTGCGGATGTCCATAACGGCCGAGGAGAGCACAGAGTTCATCCAGATCCCGCCCAAGGCTGAGTCGTTCCAGGCCGAGTCCCCGACAAGAGCGAACTACCTGCCAAAGCCGGGGAAGTCGGCGCTGAATAGGCCGACCTCATACATGGAGAACACGGAGATCCGAAGGAGTAAACACATGGCTAGGAGGAAGCCCCCGGGGTTTTTCGCAGCCAGGCTAGCTCAGATTCGTCTGCCCAGTCGGAAGCACCTTGGCGTCATCTTGCAGGACTCTCGCTGCTTCCTGTTCTGCATGTGCTACCTGACGTTCATCCAGTCGCTCATGGTGTCTGGCTACCTCAGCAGCGTCATCACCACTATAGAGAAGAGGTACAGCCTGAGGAGCTCCGAGTCCGGCCTGCTCGTGAGCTGTTTCGACATCGGGAGCCTCCTGGTGGTCGTCTTCATCAGCTACTTTGGTGGGCGGGGCCAGAGGCCTCGCTGGCTGGCAGTGGGGGGCATTTTCATCGCTGTCGGTGCTGCCCTATTCTCCTTACCTCATTTCATCTCCCCGCCCTACCAGATCAAGGAGGTCAACTCATCTTCGGCCAACGAGGGCCTGTGCATGAACAGCAATGCCAGCAGCAGAGATCGCGTTGATATAACTTCCTGTCCCAGAGACCAGGAGGGCAACGAGCACAACCTGTACGTGGCGCTGTTCGTCATCGCTCAGATCCTGGTGGGCATGGGGTCCACGCCCATCTACACGCTGGGGCCCACCTACCTGGACGACAACGTGAAGAAGGAGAACGCCTCGCTGTATCTAGGTAAGAGTTTGGGGGAATGTTTGGTTAGTTTTTCCTGCCCATCTATGGAGCAGTTCTGCTGGGATTTGGACATGTTCACACCACCATCATGGAGGCCAGTAGCAGCACAGTGGCGAAATGGGTATCACTGGCTCACAGCAAGACAGCGCTGTGAGTCGTTTGTATGTTCCCCCTGTGTTGACAAAACTACAGACACTATGAAAGATGGATGTAGACGCCATTGCTACTAACCAGACTTTCACTGGTTTGTAAAGTCCCATTATGAAGCCTCAAGTTGAGCATGATTTCATTGTGAAAACACCCGCCTTTTCCCTATGAACGCACCCATGATAATCCTCTAGAGACTTTTAGAATGACTAAAATTTCCAAATTTGGTGTAATGTTTATTCAGTGTGGCCCTAAATGAGTAACTGAGCCCATAAACTCATCAGGACAGAGTTTAGAGAGGTCTGGTTGGAGGGTTGTTCTCCTAAAGACTTCTATACAATCAGAAGTCATTTTTCAACCACAGCTGTTGCCCCCTACTGGCTATTAAGAAGAATGCAGGCATAAGTTTAAGACACTTCCGCGTTGGCTTCACCTTTAAGACGCAGCCTCTACATCCATGTTTTATAATGCCTGTCCTCACCACTCAGCAGCCATACTGGCCCCGTCCAAATAATATGTTTATTAAGTTTTAATTTAGTTTTAAATTAAGAAAAAGGTTAAAAACTGTGATTCTCAACATTTTATACTCGTACTACACATGCAAAGTTACACACCATGACGGCTTCATTCATGGCTGTGTTGTGTCTTTGGCTCCTCCCACCAGAGACCTGAACAGACATTACCGTTAGGCGAGAAAGTAAGTACGTTTACCTACATGTACAATGCAACTGGTCCACATGTTTTCCTATTTTGGCTGATGATTGGCTCTTTTTAGAGGCAGTGATGGGACGAACGCCATCTGGAGACATTATGGAGTCTATCCAAAAACTTCTATTAGTGATTCTTTGAGTTACATGTCTTTCTTATACAGTGACTAGTAGAAGCACATGAATCCCCATTGGGACCAAATTGAGAGCCAGAGAAAAACAACACTTTCTTTAGGTTTTTATTTAGATAAGTCTCTAGGTTTTTTTCTAGAGAAGAAGAGCAGGATGGAGTCACAATAGAAATGAAATACAATAAAACAGGCAATAACTGACCTCACCTAATTAATGGTGGGAAAACTAAAATGTCTAAAACCTTTACAACCCTATGTAAAGTAAAAATATCTTGAATCAAAAAATTAATTACGCATTATGTATTGTTCTCTAATGGTTTTATACATTACTTGCTGTGTGAAGAAACCCAGTAAGTGACATTTCCATGGCATGTCTTTTGTCCAAAGAAATGCCTAAAAGCCAGCTGTTCACATTCATACATGATCAAGAAAAGTGATCGACTAATGGATTTAAATAGGCTACAGAATGGCTGGTTACATGTTGGTTTGTTAGGTTTTGTGTGTTTTCTATGCTTTTTTTCCTCCTGTCATCACAATCCAGTGTAACAGCTGTGAATTCACTGTGGCTGCAGCTGCTTCTCCACACTGATGAAGGACTCTCAGAGCCTCTTTAAAACCTATAGCTGTGAAGCTTTTATCTTTATTTTATTTTTGGTGACGTAGTCGTAAAATAAATAAAGCAGTGCAGAGTGAAGAGATGTGCTAGACATATTTTAATGTTAAATACTGAGCTTTACTATAAAAAACTAAAGTTAATCATAGGCACGTCTTTCTGTGAAAAAACAATCAGTCCTCTCACCCGACTCCCTCACAATGAGCTGATTTATTTATAAACTTTAGAGTAAAGAGTAGAGAGTAAAATTGTGCCATCTTCAGCTTCATATCATGAGAACATTATGAATTATATTCCTTTAGAGTACATGTGGTAAGCCAACCATTTCCCTGGATTTTCTGGTCAAAAAACTGCAAGCAAATCAGTTTTATAGTCTAAATCCAAATCCATCTAAATCTGATGTTTGTGCAGATTTGATCAATATCATGGGATAGATCATAGTTTCAACATCAGAACTTCACATATTTCATGAGTGTGGTGTCGAGGAACAGACGCAACCTTTCGTAGTCTGGATGTCAGATCTGTTTTCTGATATTTCACCCCCAAAAAACTTTGAAAAAGTTCAGTTTTTGGTCAATTTTCCCAGCTCGTATGTGATCAGAAACATTGTAGCATCGGAAACATCTCTCCTTTTTGACAACAGGCTTAACTTCTAGTGATTTCCTCTGTCATAACGGCCCATCAGTAGGGTACGTAATCCCCATTAACTACATTCACTTTGGTTTAGCCGACTGTAACTAGAGCTTTCATGTCAGACATTAGCTGAACAAAAAAAATCATCTGGTTTTTCTTTTTGGAAGTTTCTTTATAACTCATTGGTCATAGCTTATGTTAAAAAGGCTTAAAACTACAAACTCCAAGGATGATGAAACCTTGAGGTGGTGAAGAATAATAACAGTGCCTTCCAAGGCTGCTGGTTAGTTTAAGGCAATACAAAAGATTGAGTTTGTGATTTGTGAGCCCTGGCTCAGACAATGCTTATCAGATGTTGAAGGTGTTTTAATTATTGTTTTTCTTTTTAAATTCATAGGCACATTTTGACAATTTAGACAACATTTGAAGTGTTTTTCGTGCAAAGAGGTGATGTGCACTCCAGTTGGAGTTGTGGTTTTAAATTTTAAATGAAAAGACATCCTATATCATAACAGTATCCAGTCTTATGGGAAGGCACAGCTGGATCTGGCTGTAGATATTTTATTGAGTGAAGAGCATTAGTGATGTCCAGCAGTTGTTGGGTGATGGTTGGCTTTTCGCTTCATCCCAACAATGTTAGATTGGGCAGGAGAAAGACTAGTTAAGCTCATAAAACTAAAACTATTTTTTATATTTGCTGCCTGATGATACCAGCACATAGTGAGATATCTGCTTTATGACATTACTGAGCCGGCAGGTGTTCAGTGGCCCAAAGTTGCTAATTTCATAGCACCGTGGCCTACACACCACAGACTTGGTCCAGAGAGTTCTGCAGCCAAATGGTTTAAGTGACCTTAGATCTGCCCCCCCTTTTCACAGGCTTCCCCAGAATTTCTCGCCCCAGTAGCCTCAAACAAGGTAAAGCCTAATTAAACCACCAAATGAGAGCTGGGTTATGAAAGAGGTAGGGGAGGTGGAGGGAAGAGGGGAAGGTCTTATGTGCATTCCTGTCATTTGGTGGTGGGGGCAAAAGAAAGAGCGCCTCTGTACCCAAGCCTCTGAGCTCTGTGTTCTTTTTAGCTAAAGGGGACAGGCTTTGATCAATGGATGAGTTGGATGGCGATACACTGTCACCTGGAGAGTGAACTGGATCGTGATTGGATGCTTTCCAAGCACGCAGAATGTATAGTGAGGGAAAAGTTTCAAAGTGAGCTCTATTTGGCTGCATTTTGCAAAGTGCAGCCTGTTGGTCTTCATTTCAAGGGGAAAGAAATTTAATGAAAAACAAAGCGGAAATTCCAAAAAAAAGCATCTCAATGCCACCTCAGCTTGTCTCAGAAAGAGCAACATGTGGTGTTGTTATTTCTGCCTTTTAAAAAAAAATCCAGGCATCCATTTTCTTAACCACTTGTACAGTTCAGGGTCACAGAGACTTGCAGTCTTTCCCAGCTGTCACAGGTCAAGGCAGGGTAAACCCTGGACAGGTCCCAGGGCTAACACAGACAGGCATTCAACCTTAAACACCTGTCATGCCTTTGGACTGTGGCAGAAGGCTGAGTACCTGGACAGGGAGAACCCACACAGGGACATGGAGAACATGCAAACTCCAGAAAGACCCCAGGCGAATGGTTCAAACCAAGGACCTTCTTGCTGTGAGACAACAGTGCTAACCACTACTCCACCAACACCTGGTGCTGTGTGGGGAAATTTCCAAATGAGTTGTGTTAGAAAGGATTTAAAAAAACTTTGTTAGAGAGAAAATTGTAAGACACAGGGGAAAAAGTCCATTTCAAAGTTAAATCAGAGGTCTAATACAATCCATAATATCCTTATTAAAATATATATATGTCTGTATTTTAAAATATAGATCTATTTATTATAATTTTTTTCTCTTTTTGAGTAGGAATATGTAAAAAACACAAACAAAAACAAAAAACCGTTACCCACACTCTCCCCTAACCGAATCGGGTTTGTCTGGCAGGCGCCGCTTGACCAGTAACCGTTGGCATTCTTTTGTGGTGGCTTAAAGAAAGCATTTGTTCACAGCGGCGAGCAATGGCTGGATGTGACAGAGCAGGGCAGAGTCTCCTCAGCGAGCAGGAGGTTGGCTGCAGAAACACGGCGATGTGGTCGGCTGGGTTAACAGCAGCTGACAGCTCCTTCAGTTGCTGGAATGAGAACATGGGCCGTCTAACAAAGAAAAAAGAAAGAAAAGTCTCTTTTTTTAAGTCCTGATGATGAATGTTGTGTGTAGGTTTACATTACCATCACCTGATATTATATAAGTAAGCTGCTGTGTTACTGGGAGACAGAATCAGAACGTTTGTGCCTCTGTAAAATCTTGACTTCTTCTGGTTTTGCTTCTGGGTTTGATTTGCAGATTGATAACATGTACATGCCTTTCTTTGTCAGAATGCTTAAATCTTGGACATTGACAATCCTCCTAGTCACCAGTTTTATTATACCACTGGATTTCTCTCATAAGTTGCAATTAGCTCACCTCGTAGTTCCCAGTGAATGCACAGGAGAAGGAATGGGAAGAGACTGCAGTGTTTTTCAAGCTTTGTAACAGTGGTCAGTACATCCACAGGTTAAAGGAACTTTTAACAGGTAAATTAATCTGTTAATTTCTCAACAGGTAAACACAGGCAGAATGAAGTGTTGCTGTTGTTACACAGTGATGGTTAAAAGCAGTGTTTTTCTTCAGTTTTAAATGGAGTCCAGGTTTTTTTTTTTAAATATCACATGTAGTCATTTTGAGGCTTTGTTTTAAGGTTTGGCTCTCTGCCTGTCTCTTGCATGAGTTGGGATCTACTCTGCGTCTGATATTGACCATGGAGAGTGAGCACAAAGGGCTGACTGTACTTGGATAGGCTCTTACGGTGCTTAGCCTACTTAGGTTATTATATTAGTGACATGAGATGAGTGGAGACAGATGATATCTTTACTAAATCTGAAACCATACTGTGAATTTAGCACCAACACTATCCAAATAGACCACAGCTGCATTTATCTGGGCTGACGATCAAACTCTGCAGACACAATTTTACAAAAGCAAATTTGGTGAATCTGAACAGAAATCAATCTGTGCCACATGACAAATGATTATTTTCCTGATTCAGGAAAGTCTTGGATTCTCAGGGTTCTTAGTGGCAATAAAAGGCCACTCGGGAGGGAGTTTTAAACTGGAGTTTCTAGTAAATCTTAAGTCCGACTGGCATGCCCATTGGAAACTGGGCCAACTCACAGCAACACAATGCAACGTTTTCTTTGAGTGTGGCCCTGACTTGTAAAAGGAAAAGGTCTTTCTGGGACAAAGATGGGCTTTAGCAAAAGTACTTTGTTATTTAGAGGGCTTTAAAACAACTGGATGTTTATAAGACTACTATTATCACTGCTCACAATAACCATACTTCTTGTTCAAGTACATCCTTTTAAAGATATACATCAAAGATGAAGCTGGTGTGTAATGATTGTACAGGTGTCTTTGAAACTACTGGGACTCTCACAGCTCAAGTTCAGCACCTTCAGCCTGGACTCCTGGGCAAAAGGTGAAAGAAAAGTGAAAGCCCTGATAAGTAGCAGGTAGCCTTTCACCTTAGAGTTTATTAAAGCTTAAAATCCATCCCAGAACACACAAGGCTTTAGTTTAAGAAGATAACATACATTATACTCTCAAACCTCTGGCGTGTAGCTTGCTCATGAGCATTTAGTGATAAGGTGATGCATCTGAACTGAGACGAGGTAAAGACAGGGGAGGTCCTTGATTTTGAACATTTATCAGGATGCTCTGAACACACATTCTGGTCTGTATTGGCCCTTCTTTGTGTTAGCCTACATATGAGATCACGCCCAAAGGCAATAACAGACGAGCATTAGAATAATTCAGGACAATATTGCTTTGTAACCCCAATAAGAGGCGCTCTGTTTGGCTGCCATGCGAGGCAGAGGGCCACGCTGCAGCTACTTGAAAGTTTAATGTGCCAGCTCAGAGACGCAATGTGGTCCTCGCTGGGTGTAACGCTGCTGCCATGTTTGGCATGCTTCGTTACGTTAGCGCGCCATGCATATGACCTCACACCTGTCGGCTCGCAT
>VOQK01039556.1:2426-12984 GCA_015052645.1 Benitochromis conjunctus
TTCACCTTCATAAACCTGAATTTAAAGGTGTAGTCATTGCAATGTTACTTTGAGAAGCAACCTAAGCAGTACGAATTCAGTAAAATACATCGGTTTTAAGGTGGACCCTTTAATTATCCCTCATGATGCAGGGGCTCGATCACATTGATCAGAACTTTCCAAAGTAAGCTGCATTATTTGTAATGAAGGAAATAAAAGGAGAAACATGCTCAACATTGTTTCAGCCTCTTAACCACATGAAGGTGTAACTGTGTTTATGTTGTGTGTGATTTCACTCTCCATAATACCCACAATGCATTTATCCATTGCGTCTGTGGAAGACCAATGGCGCCCTCTCTCAGAAGCAGTGCACAAATGTACTGAGAGGTGAGCATCAGGGGGGTTGTAGAGCACAGCACTGTATATGTGCACACATAGTGGCCACTATATGGAGCCTGTGATCACTGTGACTTATTTAACTGGTAATAAGAAGAGTTTAAGTGGATTGTTGTAACTGGGAGTGTTAAAAAACAGACATAATAGCACTGGACGCTGGCTAGGGTTGCTGTCGAGCTTCTCTGCTATAATAACGTGCTGTTCTGTACATGATCTGTTCTTATCCAGACAATAATAGGTACCACTGAAAGACAAACAAGCCAGACATAAAAATCCTTCTGCCACTTGACACACCTGGACAAGAAACACATGTTAATGTTTTTTTTTTAATAAACTGTTTTTATTTTTCCACTTATTTCACCATCATATCATAACAACAATAACAATAATTATTAGTTGTTATTATTATAATAGTAGGTGGAGATGTATGTTTGATATCACTGTTTAGTCATGTGACCCATATATGAATGTGGTCACACAGATGCTGTTATGGTTTTATAACCAGAAGAGGACAATTAATATCAGACATGACGTTGTATAAAATAAAAGGATTTTATTGGCCTGATAAAGTCACATATGACAACAAAATTTAAAGCATTTTTCTTCAGCAGTGACATAGGCCCTCAACACACAGCCAAAATGTTCGCATCATATCCACAGACGACCTGCGTAGTGACCACAGTCGAGGTGGCGGGCTACTTGTATTCCCTGATCTTCAGCTCACGATGCATCTGGCACCAAGCACAGGGGTAACACAAGCACACTTTACAGCAGTCATCAGTGAACGAGCCCTACAGGATGGAGAAGAAGCAGAAAGACAGATGATGAAGCAGCAGGAGTTACTGTGTTCAGCCATAAAAGGTTAGCGGGGTATTGTCATCCCCTCACCTGGCAAGCGTCAGGGGGCATGGACACAAAAACTCTAGACCGAGGCGAACTAGTTCAAACTGATATCATAAGTGCATTTACTATGAGGCTAGCACTGGCAGCTGTCATCAGAATGAAGAGGGAGAGAACTGTTGTTTAAGACTGCTCGCACTGATTCTTAATTACTCGGAATTCAAACCAACATGACTAGAAAGAGAAACATGCAGAGGAGGTTTTCCTGTGACAAGGGTTTGAGAGTTCAAATACAAGCTACTCACTTATAAGCTCTACATTTTGCGCAATGCAAATGCACACAGAGGAACCTTTCATAATCTTTTGTGCATTTTTTGTGGATTTCAAAAAAATGTACATTTAGATTTTATGTTATGACGTTCTGTAACTAAAACACAAATACACACATTCACTAATAAACCACTGAAGCTGCTACACCCGCAAACAGGCTGATGACAGCAGTGAGGATAACATAATTACTAAAGCTGTGTCCCTTAAAAATGCTGCGTAGAGCTGGGTAACCAAATATCTGAGAGTTTGTCTGTTTTCTTTCCCACTGTGAGGACAAGAGAGTTCAGATTTGAATAACTTTACTTCCTCTTTTTCAAGTCAAGCTACTGCCTTATAAACTCTACAGTTTGCAAAGTACCAAAAGTTGTATCCAGGTCACTTTTGACAGTGCATGATATGGTTACTCTTTGTCAGTTTGACCAATAAACAAATAATGAGGACACGGAGACATCTGTGAGCTACTTGAGAGGTGAGGGTGAGTGAGAAGGATCTACACAAAGTGCAATTTGTGCGCGTTTTATATGGATCTCATAAAATGTGCATTTAGATTCCAACTCTATACTCCAAGCAGAAACGTCCAGGACTTAAAAATTAAGCCAGTGCAGAAGTTATAAAACTGCGCTTCCTCTAGTCCTCTAATCCTCCATCTCTAACACAGCCTTACATGGATGTTGTGGCGCTCTCTGATGGACTGACGGAGTAAGCAGGACACCACACCACAAACGTCCAGGAGTGGGAGTGCAAAGCACCATCCATGTTTGCTGGCTGCATCACACTGCATGCAGGGGAAACACCAAAAGCCACAGCAGCCTTTGAGGCGAAACATGCACAGAGTTATTAAATATATACATATATAAAAATATATTTATTTATATATTTTATTTACTATTTTTTTAAACTACAGCAAACTAACCAACCTGGATGCTCCAGGGGAGCAAATAAAACTTTGAATTGCAGCTATTTCAACTTTCCCTGAATCCAACCACAGAGAGGACTTTGTTTTATTATTATTATTATTATTATTTATTGATGGTAAAAACAGGGCACACTCTAAATCCAAATTCTTCTGCTATAATAAAAGGAGTCATGAAGTGTTCAAAGTTCAAGTTAACATTTGAGACATTTCCACAGAAACTCGGTTTTCTGGTGAAAAATGTAAAATAATGAAAATCTGCGTAATGCTACTAATTAATCATTGTTATCATATAGTCTCAGATATTTTATTTCTTCTTTATTTTTTTTACTGATTTCAGACACTCTGCTACTTTATTGCAAACAAAGTCTGAGGAAATCGCTCATGCAGAAATCACTGCTCTTTGTAGGGTTTGCTGGGTTCACTTACAGGTCTCCATATCAGAGCAGCAATCGCAGAGGTTGGTGCTCCATTGCCCAGAGCTTTCAATGGTCCTGATGACTGTCACCACCTGGGTGGGCTGCTGGTGGACGGCCATGCTTGAAGAAAACACAGACACAAACTAAACTGCTGTAGTGATTATCTTGTGTATAGAGAAATTCAATGCTAGAATATGCAAAAGGTAAAGACTGGGTTTGATACATGTTATAAGTATAGCAGAATGTTTTCTGGTTCGTATTAATCACCACAAATACCTTGGGCCAGCACAGCACAGACAAAAGACTTGACACCGTTTTTATGAACAGATTTATTGTCTCTGACTTCCTGAGAAAAATCTGACTAAATGTTACATTCATGATTTTACAAAGATTTCTGATTGTTTTAAGCTGTTCATCAGTGTGAAATGTTTTTCTTACCTTATTTTGTCTTCTCTGGTTCTCTGAGCCTCCAAAAAAAAACAAAACTGAAAAAGTTGGGAAACATCAGCATTTAACCACAGATTAAAAAGAGATTAAAAAGAGGAAGGGAAAGTGGAGTTATCACACACATCTAATTTGCATTGGATTAGCAGATGTTTTGGGGTTGCTCGTGATCTCCAGAGGGCTGAGCCTGATGAAAAGTCACACCAGTTACCGTAATGACTTGCAGTAACTGCTATGATGAAGGGTCAAGAGTTCACTGAGCCTCTGCTCTAGTGCTGTGAAATGGAAACGCACTGCTTAATCGATGAGCAGCAACAAGACTTATTCTGAGTCTATCAGTACGTCTGCTGTCAATCCAAACACACCTGACACCAGAGGTGGGAAGTAACGAAGTATAAATACTTCATTACTCTACTTCAGGTATCTGTACTTTACTTGAGTAGGTTTTTTCGGACTACTTTTTACTACAAATATTTGTACTTCAGCATCTAGCTAGCGCTACTGAAGAGGAGCAAGCATAAAGGGAGTAACGTTTTTTAAGTGTCAGGTAATTTCAAATGCAGTATTTCTATTAGCTCAACAAACATCAGGTCCATTAAGGTCCAGCTGCTGTATTTCACAGGGGGAAAAAAGAAAGAGAGCTAACTTCACTCAGAGATGGAGAAAGATAAGAAAGAAAGGAGATGAGAGGAAGAAGAGCAGTTAGATTTAAAGGTAAGGGCAGCTCATTTAAAGCTTACATGTAAGTCCTCATGTTTTTAAATCAGACATGTGACATTATGTTTTTTCATATTGTCAAACATGCTGCAGATCAGACTGAGGTAGACTAATTGTGTTGGTTAAATGCTGGATGAAAATCCTCTGCAGGTTAGTGCAGAATAAACAGGTTAGTTTGCTGCACTGTGACGGGTTTAAAGTAAACAACAGTGTGTGACTGGTGCACAGTGGCTGTGGTTTCGTGGTCAGAGTTAGGTTACATCAAGTGTAGCAGAGATTCAGTGAATTTTAGCTGATGATGCTGAGATTCATTATTCAAATTCCACCTTCATACCAACTTTATACCATCTAGAAAAAAGATAGCATACACGGTTTACTGTCAGTGTACAGGATGGAAATGAGCCAGGACCACTCATGAAACATCTAGTGACATCTGGTTGAATTCAGGTGTGTACACCTACAAAGAGCAGCAGGTCAGCTGATCAAAGCCTGTACACTAAGAAAAACTGCTGAAGCTCTCAACAGAAATTACTGTGATTCTTTTCCCTACACTGAGCCATTACAACCAATCTTAGGATTCCCCCACCTGCTGAATCCACTTTAACCCCTGACTGTACACATTCTCCTGTATACAGTCAGCCTTTGCAATGTAGGCAACAGTAAATAGAGATATATAGTCAAGCTGAGTATAATTAGAATACAAAAACGTTGTATTCCCATCTGCTCATATTATTTTATCATTATGTTAATAAAGCACAAGGTTCAGTTAGCATTGCACAAAAATAGAAACATCCTCCAAAGTGATACTTTTAACTTTCTTACTTTGAGTACATTTCAGAACTTGTACTTTTTTACTATTACTTGAGTAAAGAAGTTGAATCAGTACTTCAAATTTTATTGGAGTATTTTTTAACAGTAGTATTTGTACTTCCACTTAAGTACAGAATGTCTGTACTTTAGCCAACTCTGCTTGACACAAATCTAATTGGAGCCATTCATCCAAGTAAAACATTTGGTTACCAGCATGTCAGTCTAAGAGTACTTACACTGACATTTAAAAGCTTAATGGACTGATACTTATATATTACTTTTCTACTCTAAGCACTCAAAGCATTTCTTTACTACACACACACATCCACACACTGCTTTTTACTATTCCAAAGCACCTTGTCCAACATTCACACTCACACTCTAGGGCAACCTGGTTCACCGATGATACTTCAACATGTAATAATAATGATAATGATAATAATAATAATAATAATAATAATAATAATAATAATAATAATAATAATAATAATAATAATAATAGTAACATGTAGAGTTGCCCCATAAATCGTGAACAAAGGAGCCCTTACAGAGCATGCAGCATGGACAGACAAATGAAAAAAATGGACAATAATGCATTCTTATAAACTGAATACTACACCAACGACCAAAAAAGTCTACTGTCCGAGAGATTAAGTAGTATTCTATAAACTTGTCACTACCTAAGGTTTTTCACTCAACATCTCCAATTCTTCTGGAAAAGGAAACAAGATAAAGTAAACATATTACCTTTGACTCAGCTCAGATGTATTTTTATCCCTATTTTTTACCACGATTTATTTCACTTATTTATTTATTTATTGTTATGACTGGAGGGATGTCTGTTTTTTGTAAATGGAGCTGCTGGATATTTACACAAAAGATGAGGAAATTTGTGTTTGGTTGATTATTTCTTTGCTGTAACAATGCTTCCTGGCAATAAGTCTTATATCGCTGTTCGTTCACCTTAAATAGTTTCACATTTGTGAGGAAAATTATTTAAGATGATTTAATTATTTAAGTCTGAAGAAAAAAGACAACTTTTAGCAGCTAACAAGCTAGCTTGTGTCTTTAATTGATTTCACAGGCAGTGTCGTGCTGTCAAAGCTAGTTCTTTAAAAAGTGTATGTCCTGCATGGGTTGCGCGGGTTTCACAATGAATTAGAAGGTGAGACCAAAACTCAATAAAACCAATAAAATCTCAGGTAGTTGCAAACTGTTGCACGGTGTAACCATGTAGGAATAAACTCTGCCATTCTTGCAACAGGTGATCAATCTTTGACATCAGCCAGTGAAAAGCAACATGCTCAGAATAGGTCACCATGTTTGATTTTTACTGACAGGAATGAGTGCAAACAGTGCACACATCTGATGTAAAGCTAGTGATACGTGAGGAACAAGTCATCACATTTGTAGATTTTATTTGTGGACTTTACGTGTAAGTGATTTCAAGAAGAAGTTCAACACAACAGTCAGCTTCTATTCTCTGCTATGGAAGGAGAAGGCAGCTGATAATAGTATCTGAATTATTTATCTAAATTATTATGACCACCGTCGCTTGTATCTACTTACATACTTTACATACTAGGCCCTTTTTTTCTTGTGATAGCAAGTATTGTAGTGCGGAACTGCATGTGTATAAATAGTCCTGTCTAGGGATGGGAACTGAGAACCAGTAGATCATTTCCTTTGAATTGTTAACCTGCTTGCCTATCGATCCTGCCACTTGCACTTGCTCTCCAGACAAACAAATGTATTCTGTTATATTAATTATGTTTCTCTTTCTTTTGAGTTACCTGGTTTGGGGGAGTTGGCTGTTTCCTGTCTGGGCAAAAGGCGTGGCCAAGGGCTGAGGACTTTGAAAACACAACGCCACCTCAGGGGTGTTTTAGCTTAGATAGATAATAGATAGTAATGATGTTTAGTTTGGTTTGGTTTTGTTGTTATGTTACAGCACACTTCCTCTTTTTACTGAAAACATGAAAATGATGAAGCAAGAAATCTGCAAACTGTGTCCAAGACATGACTTACCAAATTTGTATTTGGAATCAGGCAGATGATGCTGACCAAGAAATCACATGCCGATGTTTGGATTTAAACCCTGAAACGCCTCCAGATCTTTACTCAGAAATGCAGATGTTGATCACACACTAGTTGAGAAACTGTCAGTAACAGCAGTAAGACAAGTGCTGTAGCTCATAAAAGAAGAAAAATATCTGCATGAGAAGAATCGTTACTTTATTTTGCCCTCTTCTATGAACAATCAGCTTGTGGAAATCTACAATTCTCCTTCTTAGATCTTCACTGGTTTTCTTGGTTTTTCCTATTTTTCCAAGTAAGTCCAATGAGTGCTGCCATACATGCTTTTTTTGGTGCAGATGTAGTCAATCATCATCTCCAACGAGAAGTTGACAGACCTCGACAGCACCACCTATTAAAAGATTAAAGTGAATGTATGTATATATTTGAATCTGTATGACCTCGTGTGGATTAGAGTAAACCAAAAATATATGAAAACTTAAGCACCCAACTCTTGGTTTTTAAAGTCATCAAAGACGTATGCTGTGCACTTACTCCACCCTCGAAAAAGAACAGTTCAAAGAAATAATTAAACGACCAAAATCACCAGTGACATTCTTACCAGTGATGAGTGGATATAAACTTCTGACTACAACTCTAGACATTTTTCCATGAATTTACCCTTCCTCTATCCTTCTCTTGAGCAAATGCCCTTTGGCTCACACATCCGGTTGCCTAACTCAGCAACTCAGATGGCACTTCAGTATTCAGAATCAACACTTTTTGTACTTTTCTACTTATTCACTATATCAATCAAAATGTGTATGTTTGTTACATCGATTGAAATATATAATTGCTTCTAAAAAGATTAGCTTCAGCAAATTCACATACAGTTATACTTTTTGTTGAACTCTCTGTTATATTGCTATCGCCACTTCCTCAGTGGAGGTGAGCCTCTGACATCTTTTAACAATGGTCAGGCAGGCTCTGGTGTTTAAATTATGCTAGTACTAAGTACTAGCATGCTAGTTGGTACTAAGGGACCCAAAGTGTGCCAAAAAATATCCCAGCATCATCACACCATCACCAGCCTGAACTGTTGATACAAGTCAGGATGGATCCATATTTTCATAATCTCTGACCCTAACATCTGAATGTTTTGGCAGAAATCGAGACTTGTCACACCAGAATATCCAATTGTAGCCTCAGTTTCCATTTCTTAGCTGATGCTCAGTATGTCCCGTGTGAAAGGTTAAGCATTATTTTACAGTTTTATGATTATAGGTTCCATTTTGTATCTGTATCAATCTGGAGATGATATTCCCAGTAACTTCTTAAACTTTTCATATTTCCCCCTTGGACACAACTTTGTGTAAATTAAATGCATAGAACAGTTTGTATTATATTTAATTAAATAAGGTAGGCTAAACCTCAAATCTATTTATTTAGTATTTTATGGGTTTTTTTGAGTTATTTAATTCCAGTCTTTTTTTGTCAATTTTGTCTGACCAACTCACCAAACAAGAAAAAAGAAGGCAAAAAATAAGAGTAGTTATTGTTGTTCAAGATTCAAGAAATTTATTCTCATATACGTCTCAAAACACACACACACAAAAGTTTTTACGTTTGCTAAGACTGTTGAGGCTTCATTGTTGTGTACATGCATGGTCTGGGGCAGCTCTAAATTTGTTTGTACAATACAACAAAATCTGGTCCAAAACTCTGACTGAGATTTGTGCATAGCCATAAGTTCTGTGATGTAGAGGCATTAGGGGGCCATCTAGTGGCCTATCAATATTATTGCAGCTATTCTTTGCTACGCATTTTCACCCAGGAAGCAAGAGTAAAAAAACATCAGCTATGGAATGTAACTACAACTACAGTGTCAGTGTACTGCTCCTGGTGTTTGCTTACATCAGTGCAGCGAGAAGAGAGGGCTCAGGCAGCTGGAAGCAACACTATGCTGCAATGCTTATGCTTGAGGCTTTCACATCAGAATAAGAAGAACCCAATCTGTATCACAAAAGATTTACTAGACAAAGAACTAAAATGTGTGATTTCGGGTCCTCTTGGTTTCATTGCTAGATATTTTTATTTATTTTGCATGACTCACTGATACGCATTTGCAATAAAGCACTTTTATTTTTATAACAAATTTTCTAAGTGATAAATAATATAAGGTGATAAAGTGCTGTTACAGAAACAGTAGAGTTTCTTTCAAACATTTTAGGACAAATAAAGCTACATGCACGGTAGTAATGCTGTAATACAGCAGCATTATATGATACAAAGTTATAATTTATTAAGCACAACTTAAAAACACAATTTCATTCCACCAGTTTCCACACACAATTATTTCATTTGCTTATATTATAATACTGTGAAAGGTTATATGAGTGGACAGTGTGACCTTACAATGTCCTTCTCACTATCCTATCAAAGTTCACAATTAGTGAATATGACTAGTTTTTATCTGAACACTGGTTAAACTCAGCTCTGCAGAAGAGGACAATGAATATCAGACATGACATTGTATAAATTGGAGGATTTTATTGGCCTGAAATAGTCACATAGCATTCAACACATTAATGTGACAACAAATTTAAAGCATTTTGCTTCAGCAGTGACATAGGCCCTCAACACACAGCCAAAATGGGTCCATCATATCCACAGACGACCTGCGTGGTGACCACAGTCGAGGTGGCGGGCTACTGGTATTGCCTGATCTTCAGCTCACGATGCATCTGGCACCAAACACACGGGTAACACCAACACACTTTACAGCAGTCATCAATGAACGAGCCCTGCAGGATGGAGAAGAAGTAGCAGAAAGACAGAGGATGAAGCAGCAGGAGTTACTGGCGTCTCTACAGTATTTCAGGGTCTTCACCTTACAATATAAAGCGCTTTCAGGCAGCTGTTGTTGTGATTTGGTGCTTTATAAATAAAATAGAATTGAGCTTCCTCCAAAGGGTGGCTGGCCTCTCCCTTAGAGATAGGGTGAGAATTTCAGCTATCTGGGAGGGGCTCAGAGTAGAGCCGCTGCTCCTCCACATCGAAAGGAGCCAGTTGAGGTGGTTCGAGCATCTGACAAGGATGCCTCCTGGGCGCCTCCTGGGTGAGGTGTTCCGGGCATGTCCCACCAGGAGGAGGCCCTGGGGCAGACCCATGACACTATCTATCGGCTGGCCTGGGAACGCCTTGGGGTTCCCCGGACAAGCTGGAGGAGGTGGCTGGGGAGAGGGAGGTCTGGGCTTCTCTGCTTAGGCTGCTGCCCCTTCAACCCGGCCCCAGATAAGCAGAAGAAGATGGATGGATGGATGAGCTGTCGTGGTTGTTACTGTGTAAAATGTGGGGAATGCTACAGTATCAGCTACAGCACTGACAGTAAACTGAAAGTGTGGGTTTAAGACTGTTCACACTGATTGTTAGTTATTCTGAACTCAAGCCAACGCGACTAGAAGGAGAAACATGCAGACAAGGTTTTCCTGTGATTTACAGAAAGTAAATTTCCCATCACAACATTCAACATTTAAATCTGTTTTACTAACAATAAAGATGTAAATGAATGACGGCGGATAACTTAAAGCTCCACTACGTTCACAAACTATCAGCTTTTTGATGCTAGCAGGAACAGTTAGCTGATACAGCTGCAAACAGGCTGATGACAGCAGTGAGAGTAGCATGAACAGTA
>VOQK01039566.1:0-14457 GCA_015052645.1 Benitochromis conjunctus
ATACGTGTTATTAATCTCTGGCTCTCTTCCACAGCATGTCTTTATCCTGTCTTTCTTCTCTCACCCCAAACCAGCAGATGGCCCCGCCCCTCCCTGAGCCTGGTTCTGCTGGAGGTTTCTTCCTGTTAAAAGGGAGTCTGGCTTTGGCGCTGTATAAATAAAAATTAATTGAATAAAGCACTTCTTTATTGTCATTTTTCCCGATGGGCCTGTTCGATCCTTCCTGACACAACACTCCCAGTTTACCTGGGCGTGGCACCGGCACAGCTGGAGCAACAGATTTGTCACTGCTCCTATTTTAAGCAGCACAAACAAACTTCCCACGCGTGGGACTAATAAAGGTTTATCTTACAAAAAAGATGGAAATTTATTTTACTGAGTTTCTTCAGACAGAATCCAGCTCCTCTGACGGCTGAAGCTGAGAGATACTCTTATTGGTCCATGATGTCCGGCTCTACTTTAACCCAAACAAGCTTCCTTGGCTCTTATTGGCTCTTTACCTTGTTGGAGTAGACGGGCACGGGGACGATGGCTGACGGGTCGAGGATGCGTCTGCGTTTGGGCGGCGGCTTCAGGACCTGAACGTCACTGCTGTGCACCTGAGAACAGAGACAGATCTGCTCTGTAACAGAAACGTCCAGCACGGGCAAAATATTAGGAACGCTTTTAGAACGTAACGCAGCGCAGGAGCGGGTTTAATGCAGCTAACTAAAACTAAGAAACTAGATGTGAACAAAATATTTTAGTTAACTAAGAGAAAAATATAAACTGCACTGGAGACAACCAGCCGGGAGGAGGCCCCGGGGGCAGACCCAGGACATGTTCCCAGGCCTCGGCTGGCCTGGGAACGCCTCGGTGTTCCCCCGGACGAGCTGGAGGAGGTGGCTGGGGAGAGGGAGGTCTGGGCTTCTCTGCTTAGGCTGCTGCCCCCGCGACCCGGCCCCGGATAAGCAGAAGAATATGGATGGACAGAACCACTTGAAACAACATTATTAGAGTTAACCAAAACACCGCACTCGTCACACACACAGTCAGTAAAAAGAGCTTTATTTAAACTTTAACTTCAGCGCTCACTAGGAGCTGGTACCTCCACCACCATCACGCCAGGTTTCTCTGAAGGCCACGTTTTTATAACAGCATATGATTCTTCTGCTTTAAATAAATACCACACATGTATCTAATAAAGTGGCACGTGAAAGCATATGTTCCTGAAAGCCCCAAAGTTCACACAGAAATGTGGCAACATTAAGTAAATCTTCATCATCATCCAGCTGCTCCCTGTAGAGGTGACCAGAGCCGATCATCTGCCTCCACCTCATCTATCCCAGCATCCTCCTCTGTCACTCCAACCGAGCGATCTTCGGCGCAGTTTTTCTCCTGTTTTGTTTTTTTTATCGTAATCGGCAGAAACGAGAAAGCGAAAGTACACGGGGCTTTTATTTTGAAGCGCTCAGATTAACGTTAGCTAATGTCCCGCTAACCAACAGTTATTCGGTTTAAACTGACTTCCCGCCAAAGCTGCTCACCTCCAGCCTCCTGTAGGTCTAACCAGGAGGCTCCTAACCCTCTTATTAAACACACCACTCATGATTTCACCGTCGTTTCAGCGATAAAAAGAGCACCAGCAGCAGATTTGTCACACACTCACCGCTTCCGCCATGTTTGTTTCTTTCCGCGAGGTGCCGCCACATTCACGGACTGTGGGATATTCTGACTCGGTAGTGCTGCCTTCAAAGACTGCAGTGGATCCGCGAGGATGCTGAAACAACGGACCCTTTCAGCATTTTCAAGGTTTAAGGTGTAAATGCGGGAAAAAATAAATAAAAAAAAAAATTCTACTTTTTGCAGGAAAATCAAGTGTTAAATTTACAAGAAAATAAATGGCAAAAATATAAATTTATGAGGATAAAAATGTGAAAATTCAAACATTTTAAGAAATATTCCCAAACTTATAAGATCAAATCTAAGTAAAAGTGCTTTTTAGAGCATCAAATTTATGTGGAAATCTCAAACAGGTGACGTGATCTAAACTGCACACTGACAGATGTGTGTGATGATGTTTGAGATGCTTCACTAAAATAAAGCACACGCGTGGGCTCTTCATGCCATCAGGCTGGAGCACATTAACTGTCTTCACGTGTCCGTGCATTAATCTGATGGCTCATTGCCTGAAGCACCTGAGGAAAGTGATTAGACGGTACCTGGCCACGGCGTCCTCTGCTCCCCTCGTGCAGATAACTGTTTATTAAGTATATCTGAGAGGTTTTTAATTTGTCCTAAATAAATGAATAAACCCGTTTTAGACTTTTCCACGTGTCAGTTTTCAGTTTCCAACGACAGTCCGTGTGTTCTGGTCACTGACCTCCTGTGCATCTGTACTCTGCAGTTTCTGTCGTGTTCACAGTTTCACACAAAGAAAAGAGACGTGGACACAAACCTGTGCAGCTTTTTTTAAACAACAATCACGATAAAAAACAAAGTTTGAATAAAACGCACGGATGTTTTCTAAATCATACAGTTTTTTTCTTCCTGAAAATACATTTAATTTATTTCCTCCTGGAGGACTTCCTGCTGTTCAACATGTCAACGTTTCCAGCTGATCAGTCACCAATCAATACAAATCCCACTGTGACGAGAGCTGACAGGAAACAGCATGAGTCCCAGGGATTCAAACATCAGACTGCGAGCATCTCTTCTTATAAACATGGATGTTTGGTCCACCGGCGCGTCCCGTCGCCGCTCACTTCTTCTTGTTCTCTTTGCAGGCGACCACGTAGCGCTGGGCCACGTTGAGTGGTGGCGAGTAACCATCAGGGTATGACGTGTCCTCAAACAGCACCGAGTAATCGTCCTGAGGCTGCGCACACACACGCACACAGACACATTTTATTAACAGCTCGCAGTCACATTTTTGTCTCTGCAGCAGCTGCAGTCCCTCTGATGTCCACTAGAGGCTCCTATAGTGAGTCAACCCCCACAGACTGTACAGAGAAGATGGACACAGTCTCTGTGACATCACCCAGTGGTTTGGGAACTCTGCCTCCGTGTTCTGGCCCCACCCTCCTGTTCTCCTGAGCCAGAGTTGACGTGTCGGGGTGAGAGCACAGTGAGCTGCTGATTGGCTGTAAGTGGGCGCTCTGTCACTTCTGGCTCCAAAAATCAAAGGAACCAAAACGCTAATGCTGAGGCTTCAAAGAAACCAGAGGGTGATGTCACAGCGGCCACGTGCATCTTTTATCTACAGTTTATGCAGAAGCTATAATGAATCTGGAATAAATATCACAGAATAAAATCATACAGGATAAAACATGAAAAGACTTTTATTAATCAGCAGACTCCGAGCCGAGGTCGACCCATCACGGACGCATCTGTGGTATTAAAACCGTAAGCGATGGCACAACGACCTCACCCTGTGCGGTGGCGTGTGGATCAGCGCTCGGTAGAAGCAGGTGGTCTGAGGGTAGAGGGCCAGCACCAGCTGGTCCTTACTGAACAGCGCCTCGGGGTCCGTCTCCGGGTTGGCTTTCCACTGCGGCAGAGGGATGATCCGCCGTCTGCTCAGCGTGTGCCGCCTGCTCGCACAGAAAACACAGAAGAAGAAGAAGAAGAAGAAGAGCGTTTGGAGGAGCAGATTTGTCACTTTCAGAGAACAAGCTGCTGAGATTCTCCCGCAGAGCCCGGCACAGTTTTCTCCGCTGTGACGAGATCAACACGCGCTTCACTCGTTTAACAGGGATCCACGGAAACATGGAGCCCCGCCCACTATTGCAGCATTCATTAATGAGTCAGAGGCGTGGCAATCAGGTTCAAACCGTCCCATATAAACCAGGCTCTGATTTTAACGTCTGTAAAGTGATTTGAATAACGATGGAAACTGAAATTTCACTCTGAAAGTCGAAAAACAGGCGAAAGGAAGAAAACATGAAGCACAAGAACGACTCGAAGAAGAAAGACGAAGAGGAAAAGTCGAGATGAATGAGAAGAAAAACAAAGAAGCAGGAAACATGGTGAGAAGGAACAGGAAGGAAAAACGTGAAGTAAAACAAAGAAAACGAACAAATGAAGTGGAGGTAAAGAAACCGAGGGAGAGCAGAAGTAGGAGGAGGACACCACAGAGAGACCAAGAACCAGAGGAGCTTTGAAGCTTCTCGCTAAAGCTTGGAGTCGTTCTCCGGCCCGCCCACAAACCCTCGCTGCAGTCCGAGCTTTAACGCGAAGGACGTGACAGCCCTTCACGCTGTTCCTGTCGGAGAACTTACTCTTTGCCCTCCTCGTCGATGTCGTCCACTTCGTACCTGCAGGGGGAGCAGAGGAGGCGTCAGAGGCCGATGACCGCATCACATCACGCAGGCGTCGCCACAAACGGTCACGTGTTCTTACTTGTTGGTGGAATGGTTGTAGCTGACCACCTCAGCCAGGATCCACTGCTCGTCCCCCTCCACGCTCTTCACCCTCGCCGCCACCTTGTCGCCCTGTTTGGCCACGTAGTCGCTGCTCGCAGGGGTCGCCCCGCACAGAGGGGGAGGGCTGGAGAGGGAGGGGTCACAGAGAGGACGTTACATCAGAAAGTCAGCCGGAGCACACCCAAGCATGAAAATGTGGATTTTGGTTTGGTTTCCATGGTGTTGTGGGGACGTCACTAGTGCCACCGGCGTTGGGGCAGTACCACCTACCTCTCCCCCGGCTTCCCGATCCACAGAGGCAGCGTCATGGCCGACTGCTGGAGGAGCGTCATGAGGACGCCGCGCCTCATCGTCTTCCTGGGAGGGTCGCTGTCGCTGTAAACGCCCGCCATCTTTGCAGCTGCAGACAGACAGACAGGTGAGTTTTGTGTCACATGAAACAGGAAGTCCAGCTGCAGATGTGAGGCACGCACCGATCCGCCGCTCCTCCAGCAAAGACTTGATTTCTGCGATCTTATCGAGGGCGTGACGCAGAATGCTGAGAGGCGGAAGGAAAAGACACAAGAGAAGAAGAAAAGGGTGATTTTTAGTCCTCTGATGATCCTTAGACTCTCAGTAAAAATGTTCAAATGAACATTCAGAAACAGGAAGTATCACATGGATGGAAACTGGAGCTCAGATTGTTGGACCGTCTGTTCGTACGGTGACCTCACAGCAGCCATATTATTGGTCACATGATGTCATTGAAAAGGCTCCAACAGCACAGACACGGTCCAGAGTCTCAGTCTGTACTCACAGGAAATGACTGCTTATTGTGCGTCAGTCACGGTGTTCGTGCGTCTGTCCCCCTGAAGAGCTCAAACCTTTATTTTTTCATTTTTATCACTGGAAGTCTCCTGTATGGCTCAGTGGCCTCTCACCTGCACTCCGCCTCAGCGTCTGCCTTCGCCGTGGTGTACAGCCCCCTCAGCTTGGTGCGGTAGTACGGAGAAGCTGCGGGAGACACACGTCCACGTTTAGGACCACACGACAAATTCAGCACATGTGCTCAAAGCTGCCGACACTCACTTTTGTTCTCAGTCTGCATCCTCTCGTGTGTTTTCTGGATGTTGAGCAGGTTGTGTTCACTGCGTGACCTCTCCTCCTGAAGCAGGCCGAGTGCAGGTTATTAGGATGTGATCAAAGCTTGACCTGATCAATCACAAAGGCAGCGGATCAATACTGACCTGTGTCTGTTTGATGAGCTGGTGGAGCTCGGTGAGCAGCTCTGCAATCTTGGGGTCAGCGGACATGATTTAACCTGTGAGGACGTGTAGCATCAAAAGGCAGTGCTTAGTTACAACATACAAAACCTCATTTAAAAACCTTCCAATTTAAGGCGGTTTTAATGGCTGCGAACACTTCTCAAAGCACAAACAGTCTGAACATTTCGATCACCGCGTTCAAATTATACTGTAGATAAAGTTCCGAATCTATACTCGTATTTACCGGGACTGATTCCATGCTGTGTGTGTGTTGAATGTTGCCTGGAAAACACGGTATGTCTTAAATAAAAGATTTCTGAACGGAGTTTGGTGTAAAGTTCGCTAAATACAAAAAACGGCTCGGAAACGCTTCGTAACGCCAAAAATCGGCTTAAACAAAAACATAAGCGGCATATATTCAACTCCGATAGATCAATGATCAGAATAAGCGTCATATTTCCTTCAAAACCAGCCCCAAATCTCCTTACCGAGCTGCTTTCTTCAATTATTTGCGCTCTACTCGCGACCCACAGGTACTGGCCTCCTGTTCTTCTTCTTTGGTGCTCATGGTGTGCACCAGGTTCGGAGAGCACACTGCCACCAGCTGGGCGGAGTGTGGTACTGCAGACACAGGGCACTTTAAAGCTTAAACATTTTACTTTTTACAATTGTATTTCTTTTGGTTCTACTTATGTGTCTTTATTGCACCTCTTTGTAGCCATTCATTATTTATCTGCATTGATTTTTATTCATTAATTCATTTGTGTGCAGTCATTTTGTGGCTTTGAAAGATTTTTCCGGCTCTTTGCTGTTATTTCTTGTGTACAAACATTTTGTGTTTCTTTTCCGTTACGTGTGCTGTTTGCAGTTTCCTCTGTGGTAATCTTGTGTTTCCTTGGAGGAAATTTGTGAAGACGAAGGAGCCAGAGAGAGTTTAAAAAATGGAAATTTACAAGAAAAAAATATTTAAGAAATATTAAACAGAAAATTTGTGTGTGTGTGTGTGTGTGTGTGAACTTGCAGCTACAATCTCTCAAATTCCAGTTTCTTCTCTCCCAGCCTGACCCTGTATTATGTATTTTTTACTGCGTAATCTGAATCTGGAGCCTGTCCCTGCTGTCACAGGGCGACAGGAGGGGTACACCGTCCACAGGTCACCTTCATGTTAAAAAAATAAAATACAAATAATTAAAAACAGAGCAGCCTGATAAATGCAGGCCAGAGCCTCGATTTTAACCCCTGGACTGAGAAACATGAGTCACTGTGGACGACAAACAGGGGAAAAGTCATTCTGACCTCTCGGTCGTCACTTCCAGCCTCATGATGAGGATTTAACCCAGAGCTTTAATATTTAGCTGTAAACTGGTGGACGAGTCATCCATGTGTCTGACAACACATTCACACTCTGAAGCCTCCATTAAAAACATCACTTTATCCTAATTTAATCCACTTTTAGTTTCCTCAGGTCTTCACAAAGTTCACGTCATGTCCAACAACCTCTGTGACACACACGTCTCCATCAGTGCAATCGATTACAGCGATTGATCGCTGATCGATCATAAATACATTTCATTAGGATTTCAGTGTGTGAGAACATGAAGGCCTCTGATTGGGTCTTTGATATCAGCTGCATGACAGAGGGCTAAACCGAGGTCGTAGAGTCTGTCACCGCTTGTGAAACAGGAAACCTGATTTCCCCACGTCAGGGGGGATAACGGCCCTTTCAAAATAAAATTCTGCCGATTGTTGTTTTTCTGTTAGAAGAAATGGACGGTTATCTCTCAGGTGAGAGGAGCAGGAGCTACGTTATCGTCCAACTCTGCAGGTAAACATCCTGAGAGTTAATAATTAACGTCTGCCGTGAGGTGACCCGTCACACCGAGGTCAGAGCGCCGACCTCAGGAGACACTCAAAGGAAAAGCGCCGCAGGTAAAGACAGTGATTCTCCAGCTGTTATTGATCGTATTTATTGATCCCTGAAGCAGTCAGATGGTCAGCACACACCTGACAGATAACCAAAGCCGTGAACGGCAAACATCAAATCCAGAGTCAGGTTCAGGCAGAGCTGTGCTGCGTGTGCCCGGCCTGCCGTCTCCTGACCAATCACAGCTTCATAAATGAGTCCAGGTGTCCATTCAGCTGCTCAGGAATCGGAGGTACGGCGGACTCACAAACAGGCCGATGGAAACCACAGCAAACCTTTATTTAAGCTGTAAAATAACAAGTCCAAACTGTCCAAGCGTGTGAACGGGCACGTCCTTAAACTCCCAGAGCACACGGCCATCATTAGCCCTCTGACTTCAGATTTTCCATCACTGATGGAAATGTTGGAACCAAAATAGATCGTGTATACGAGCAGCAGGCCTGAGCTGCTGCACGAGTGACAGCAGCAAAAAGCTCTGTAAATCCTTTTCTGTGCTACCCGGACCAGTTTTAGTGGTTCTCACACACTGTAGGGATTTCTCACTGCAGGATTATGTCCTATGATTTTGTATATTTGGTGTATTTTTGATGTGGAGCTCTTTCTGCTGTGCTCGGTGGATTGAGATGGATAACAACTGGAAACACTGGTTCAAAGAGCCAGCAGTGTCTGTTCAAAACACTAAAACTCACAAAAACCACAATGACTCCAGGGCACGAGAGGAAGCACGTGCACTCGACCCCAAACCCTCAACATGTCCAACGCAGAATATCAGCGACCTCGGCCTCTCACGGGAAGATTTCCTGCTTCTCTTACTCATTTTTTAAGGACTTTGATCGATAAATGAAACTATTTTAGGAGATGTTTACAGCCGTGTTAGTGTGAGTAACGCGCACTGAAAGGATTCATGAAGACAAAAACATCTGAGCGAGTTTCCAGCTGCCGTTAATGTTTACCTGCTGATATCAGCTGATATCTGTGACCTGTGTGTCCTCTGGTGGCGCCACACGCCTCACACATGTGACTGCGCACACGTCTGCAGCAAAGAAAACATCCTGAGCTCGGACGACTGAACATCCTGCAGATTCCACGCCCGGGTTTCTGTGACTCAAAGCCGTGGCGTTAACACGATGAGGAAAAAGAATGATTCAAACTGAGATAAACAGTCAGATGTGAGGAAAGAAAATACAGAAATGATACGAGAAGTTTCAGCTCGACGTTTGAGATCACACCAACGAGCAAGCGTCAAAAAAGCCTGAGCTCCAGCACGAAGACATGATCGTCCACACAAAACAGAAAATCGTCATCGGAAAGGACCGAGTCCACTTCCTCAGTTATTTATAACGTTAACAGGAAAACCTACAAACGATAAACAAACACACGTGTGGGAGGAGTTTAAATCTCCGAGTGATGAGATTCAAAAGCAGAAAAGTGAATTTAAAAGTTTAAAAGAACAAAGAACACAAGACTCTTTCAAAATAAAACATGTATGTTTGTGTGTGTGTGTGTGTGGGGGGGGGGGTCTCACATCCGTCTCTGCAGCCGGCACAGTCACGTCGCTCACGGGGAGGCTGAGGAGGAGGAGCCTCCTCAGCCTCCTCCTCTTCCTCCTGCTGTTTACAGCACAAACCACCTGAGGCAGCTTTAGCTCTTCTCTCTGACACAAGGCGACACCTGTGATGAGGTGCTTGCACTCCAAATATAAAAATGTCCTGAAGCTAAAACATGAAGCGAGAGCCAGCAGAGAACAAAGAGCTCGTTCTTCTGTTGGTTCCTCTGAGACGCTCAGGCCAAAGTTTGTCCTGCACAGATTAGATAACTCAGATTAAACGTGAACACACGGACAGAGAGACGCACAAAGTTAACATGTGCAGTAACTGCAGCGATCTGCTTTGAATCCTTCAGCAGCTTCTTCTGTTTCAGCTGCACGTTTCTCCAAATTCAGCACAAACCATAAAATAAGTATTTAAAGTGAAAAACAGAAATGGAGAAGGTCACCATCGTGTGTGAAAGGACGTTTGAGTCGTGAGAGTGACGAGAGGAAACAAACCGAAGAGCCAGGCTACAAAAGTGAATCTGCTGGAGACGACTCTGACCTGCCGTCACGGCTGCAGTGCAGGTGGAGGAGCTTTAGATCAACACCATGAACCAGGTCAGGGTCATGTGGCCGCAGCAGCTGCTGATAACCAAGGAAAACAGACCCGGGATCATCTGCGGGAACGAAAGTCACGTCTCACAGTGGGTCACAGGACCAGAGTCCACGTACGCACAGGTGTCAGGTATTCACCGCACACCTGAGTGTCAGCACGTGATGAAGCTCGATCACGTCGCACACAAACTGTGAGATAAAACAAGCTTCATGGTCAAAACCAGGATGAGTTAAGGGAAGTTAGGATAAGTGGAAGAGGATGGATTTATGAAGAGCACCAAAGAGCATACAGACAAATAAGTCAAACCAGGGAGCTTCTTCTATCTGTGTAAACAAAGGAGCTCTGAGAGGAAACGCTGAATGTGTCCGTTTGGCTTTGACAGCAGAGCCTGCAGCTCTGTGGCTGATGCAACATTGGAGCAGAGGAAAGAGGAGCCCCGCAGGAGGAGTCAGGAGGAGGTGCATGCTCCTCATATATAAACAAACACAGAAAGCAAGGAAAAACAGAAAAACCTGCAGACATCGAGGCTTACTGCGCAGACGCAAAGATCTCTGACAAGCTTGCAGAAAAGCAAACATGAGTCACGTCGACGTGAAAAACATGAAGCCCACCAAGTTTGAGGACGAGTACTACGACGAGTACGAGTACTATAACCTGACGGATAAATACGCAGGTGAGCTAACCTGTCCTGGTTCGGTCCGGTTCGTGTTCCGGGTCCGGAAATCTCACTGCTCTAGTGTTTGTGTTGCAGAAGGTTCGGCTCGGAAGGGCAAGACAAAGAAGGAGGCCAGCGACAACACCAACAGACACAACCCCGCAGGACATGAGCGCAAGATCGCGGAGAAGCTCCACAACAGCGAGAAGAAAGCCAAGGAGTGAATACTGAGGTAAACCCAGGAAAAACGTGTTTGTGTGTCAGCAGCTGTGCGCCGACTTACAGTCGGAATGCTGTTTGAGTCAGAGGAAAGGGCCTGCCTCACAGGAGTCCGTCTGCACCGACAGAAGCCAGGAACACTTAAAAACGGCAGATTTCTGAACGCAGTCTGGTCCGCGGCTGTTTGCACCGCTGGAACTGGGCCGATGTGACGCGCCGCGTGCAGAACTCCCTTTACGATTCTTTTCATTTAAGCCGCCCCCGCAGCAGTTTTCCCCCTGCCGCGCGGTGACTTTACCGCCCCCAGGAAAGAGTTGAGAGTTTCAGACAGCGCGTCTCCCGTGCAGGAGGTCCAATCTGAACCTCGAGGATCGGTGTGAATCTGAACCCGTCCCGTTTTTAAACCAATGTTTGGACACACATCACACCTTGTCCTAATCTGCGCTTGCTCCACAGTTATTAACAATAATTAACTGTTAATTAACAGCTGACAAAGTTTAACAGCTGTTCTTGTTACTAATAAGGTTGAGTAGTAGTGACGTCATGTGTATGAAAAGACAGCATAGCTGTTGTTTTAGCGGTAATGACGTCAAACAGCCTTTCCCTTAAACATGAATCCCCTCAGAACAAAACTGTTTATTAACTAAGCTTTACCTGCCGCTGACGTCATCAACAGATGAATAGTTTAAATAGAGGTCTGGAGCAGAGGCTAACACAGAGACAGACCTTTGTACACTTTTACACTTCCTCCTCCTCCTTATCTCCTCCCCCTGCTCCTCTCTCCTCCTCCCCTTCTTCACCCCATCCCACCTTCTCCTTCCTCCTCATCTCTTTTCTTCCTACGTGTCCCCCTGGTGGCCTGTGAAGGTACTGCGAGTCAGATATAAATAATACAGTTCTTTCATCATTTTTAAGCTTTATTGTGATTTAATCCCACAGCATCACGTAATAAACTGTAGATGAAGAAAAACATTATGGAAAAGTTTCATTTTGGATTTTAAAGTTTTTTTTTAAAACTTAGATTTTTGACACATGATGTTGCTGGTGTTATTTATTTTAATTAATTAGTTTATATTTTTCTTTTCCACTTCAGGGAATCTCGGACGGCTCATCCCGGAAACGACCATGGCGTCTTTGGCGACAGAACGACACGTGCAGATGGCAGGAGCGTCTGAGCTCCGATGGGGCCGCAGGTGTTGGAGAGCTCTCACCTGAGGCGGCGTGCCCCTGGGTCCCTGCTCGGACCACGACCGCGCACCCGAGCCTGCGGTGGTGGCAAATGGCTCATTCTTAAGGATGTTTTCTCTTTTAAACTTGTTTTTACGATTAAAGACTTTTTAAACTGAACTGAGAGTTTCATTGTTTCTTCCTTTCAGGCCTCAGTGAAAAAACACAGCCTGTAAGTAAAAGATGGATGTACTGAGGCGTAAGGTTTAAACTGCTTATGAGAGCTGCCAGGAAAGAAAGCTCGGAAAGTTCAGAGCCACACTAACACGTTCAAACACCAGCGTCTGAATGTGAAGCACACACTCTTACAGCATGTTGAAACAAAGCGCCAGACTCCACTGACAAAAACAGGAATTTAAGCTTACAGCAAACAGAGTGGCTGAACTGCTGCTGGGTGCTGCTAAGGGATCAGGAGGATCTGCTAACTCTGTCACAAAACAATGAAGGAAGTCTCAGCTGGCCATCAACCCTTTCCTCAGTCAGCTGTGCAGAGCAGAGGTGGGGAAGTTCAGGCCTCGAGGGCCTCAGGTTTTAGATGTTTCCTCGATCCAACACGTCTTGAAGTTCTCCAGAGGCCTGCTAATGAACTCATCATTTGATCCAGGGTGAGATCTAAAACCTGCAGGACACCGGGCCTCGAGGCCTGGACTTCCCCACCCTGCCTTAGAGCCTCTGAAAGTGGGAGACGGTGCATAAAACTGCAATTCTCAAACCGTTCGTGCAAAAGTCAGAGCTAAGGTTGTTAGAGCTCTCGGATTAAAGCTGAGAGTCTGCACTTCAATCACACCTGGATGTTAGGTTTATACCCACTGTGGGTGTGCAGAGGCTCTTTCGCCCCTCAGTTACATGTTACAGGCATGACGTTCCCTTTAAGATGCCTGATGGGTAATCCATGCCCCAGGCTGAATGACGGGGATGGTGTGAGAGTCGCATCTACAGCACGAGATTTACAGAGAGAAGAAGAAAAGTATGTTCACAGAGGCGGCGGTCACTGTGTCCATCGCTCTGCTGGCTCTCATCTCTGCACTGTGCTGGAAGTGCACCCAGAGCAGATGTTAGCAGCTACGAGCCAAACAGAGCCGGAAGCATCAGCAGGAGGCCTCTGTGCTATGTGAAGAGAAATCGGATTCGTGAGCTGAACTTAATAAATTGTGCGTAAATGATCAGCATTTATTCAAACTGGGCTAGTTTTTATTTGATTCCCACAAGCTGTGAAATAAACCTGCAGAATGATGTTAAAGCTAGGCCTGCAGTGCCACAGTTATTATTGTCCTCTTCACTGTGTTTGTTTAACAGTTCTGCAAAAGAAAAACGTATTAATGCAGCTTATTATTCATGTATTTGTACATCCTCTCTGACCTACATCCATCCACACACACACGCACACACACACACACACACGTGTGTGCAGAGCATGGATCCTCCAGCAGGGGGCAGCATCTCTCAGCCATCGAGAGTCTGGTGTGAGCATGTGAGGTGTGTGAGGACTTTACAGATCACTGTGATGTGTTGCTGTGATGTGTTGCCCTGATGCGTTGCTGGTTGCTGTGATGCGTTGCCAGCTGCTGTGATGTGTTGCTGGTTGCTGTGATGTGTTGCTGGTTGCTGTGATGCGTCGCCGGTTGCTGTGATGTGCTGCCAGTTGCTGTGATGTGTTGCCAGTTGCCCTGTGATGTGTTGCCAGCTGCTGTGATGTGTTGCTGGTTGCTGTGATGCGTTGCCGGTTGCTGCGATGTGTTGCCAGTTGCCCTGTGATGTGTTGCCAGCTGCTGTGATGTGTTGCTGTGATGCGTTGCCGGTTGCTGCGATGTGTTGCCAGTTGCCCTGTGATGTGTTGCCAGCTGCTGTGATGTGTTGCTAGTTGCTGTGATGTGTTGCTGGTTGCTGTGATGTGATGTGTCGCCAGTTGCTGTGATGCGTTGCTGGTTGCTGTGATGTGTTGCCAGTTGCCCTGTGATGTGTTGCCAGCTGCTGTGATGTGTTGCTGGTTGCTGTGATGCATTGCCGGTTGCTGCGATGTGTTGCCAGTTGCCCTGGGATGTGTTGCTGGTTCCTGTGATGTGTCACCAGTTGCTGTGATGCGTTGCTGGTTGCTGTGATGTGTTGCCAGTTGCCCTGTGATGTGTTGCCGGTTGCTGTGATGTGTCACCTGGTTTCACCTCGGACTCTGGCGTCCTGACAGACTTTGAGGAGGACTCAGAGAAAAGTTGTCTGATCACACTGAAGTTTAGTGTGCTGCAGTTTTAGATGCGAGCTTATGCAACAGCGCGGCGTTAGGTAACACAGACACTGCGGCGCTCACACTGAAGTTCAGGACGAGCTGCAGAGCTGTGAGCAGCAGCAGGTGATGATGAAACTGCACTCAGCGATCAGACGTCCTCACGATCAAAGACGCTCCAACGACCTTTTGGGTTTTATGTGGAGTAGAAATCGTCCTATAGGTTTCTACACTCAGTGAGCACTTCATTAGGAATTAGCATGGCAACCTCCAGCTTTCCTCGTTTAATATCACACAGACTGTATATAAAAGATGGACATAGGCGACATCATCCATGTCCTGCATTAACATTTGATCGTGTTCTTGGGCTTTTTGTTTTAACTGAAGAATGTTACCATGAAGCAGCAGTTTGCTGTTGTT
>VOQK01039567.1:0-11256 GCA_015052645.1 Benitochromis conjunctus
TTCACACCTATGGGCAATTTAGAGTTTCCAATTAACCTATCCCCTCAAATTGCATGTCTTTGGACTGTGGGAGGAAGCCGTAGTACCCGGGGAGAACCCACGCAAACACGGGGAGAACATGCAAACTCCACATAGAAAGACCCCGGCCTGATGGTGGAATTGAACTCAGGACCTTCTTGCTGTGAGGCAACAGTGCTAACCACCGTGCCACCCACATTCATTTTAAAACATGATGTTTTAAAATGAATTTTCTCTCCATCCAAACATGAATTTTCTAGCATTCTAAAATCCATTTCCTGCATGATATTGAGAAAGTAGAGTCTGGCTCGTATTTATAGTTTATGCAAATTCATGTTTGGATGGGGAAAACGGTGTTTTGAATTGGAAAGCATTAGGCAAATAGTATGTGTAAGAACAGGCCAGTGCTATCACAAGTCATTTAATAACAGATGAGATATGTAGCCATGAGTCGCTTCAAATATCAGTCAGATATGCTTTTGCCTGGAGCGCATCCTAACTCAAACGTTTTAAAAAGCAGAAAAGACTGATACAAAGATACCAGGATGAAAACAACCAGAAGTATACCTCTGGGGCCTGTTGACATGGTTACCTGCAGTTCAGCGCACATCTCTTTCTTGAGCTTGTTGATGAACTCATGAGACTCGTGTTTCAGTGTGCTGTTGATGTTTCAGCTCATCCAAACCAACAAGCTGAAGCACTACCCCAGCATTCACGGAGACTTCAGCAGTGAGTTCCGTCAGCCCTGTGTGGTTTTCACCGGTCACCCCTCTCTGCGCTTTGGGGACGTCGTTCACTTCATGGAGCTCTGGGGCAAATCCAGCCTCAACACTATCATCTTTACTGGTCATTACAGCTATCTTTACATCTCTCAGACATGAATAACACAAGGAAAGCCTGAGCTTCTAACATCCTCTGTGACCGATCTTTCTCACTCTCAGAGCCAGACTTCTCCTACCTGGATGCCCTAGCTCCGTACCAGCCATTAGCCATGAAGTGTGTTTACTGTCCTATTGACACACGGCTCAACTTCCACCAAGTATCAAAGCTGCTCAAGGAAGTCCAGGTATGCTTTTAACACCTGATCGTCATCCCCAATTATGAGAGAAATACACAGAAATAGAGCAGAGACTAAGGAACAGCACCTAAATGGAATGATTCCATGATGAGGAGTGAGCCAGCAACACTAAAATAATCCGGATTGCTCCAAATAGGCTGCGTCATGGGTTTCTTAGAACTGTGTTGTGCAATTATGACTGAGTCTGTGAGAGTGCTGAGGGTGAAACGGAAGAATGGAAAGCAGATTTACAAGCTAACAGGCGATACACAAACAAAATGGCAGAACAATGTGAGCATTCAGGGCAGAGCACAAGGAAGTAGTAGGTCTTGCGTGAGATTTGAGGGATTTGACTCGAGCATTCCTGTAGTTCTACGATGGCCTTTTCACAGCACTAGTTCTCATTTAGCTGTAGCCTTAATATAAATATTAATAAAACCAGCTTTAGTCTCTTACATTTTTACTCGATGTGTGTAAAAGCTACAGCTGTGTCTCCTTCCTGCAGCCTCTCCACGTGGTGTGTCCTGAGCAGTACACCCAGCCTCCTCTGACCCAGTCCCACCGCTCTGACCTGATGTTGGAGCTGCAGCCTCCTCCTATGCCCTACAGACGCTGCTCTGTTCTCAACCTGCCCTTCAGACGCCGCTACGAACGCATCTATATCCTGCCAGAGGTGAGGAGTCGAAGAGAAGGGACTCAAAAAAATCCTCTGAGATGGATTTGAGTTGTCGTTAAAAAACAAAAATGGAGACGGAGAATGAATTTGTATTTTCAGAATTAGATGGTGAATTCTCTGATCACTATGACAGCATGGGGTTTGACAGGTGGACTGTTTTAAATGCTAAGAGTCGTATTTTTCTCTTCCTAGCTGGCCAACTCCCTGGTTCCCTCTGAGATCAAACCCGGCGTCTCTGTGGCGACCGTGTCTGCGTTGCTGCACTCAAAGGACAATAAGCATACACTACAGGTAAGCCCAAAATACATGCACTTCCATTAGAGTGTCAGCTAATCGGTGCTCAGCTGACATTTTTCTTTCATTTGTTGCCAGTCTGTGCCCAAACCCCCTCCCATGCCCCCCAGCAAGAAAAGGAAGCGTGTCATTGAGGAGCCCCCTGTGGCGTTGGCCCCTAAACCCATGCTGAGTGGAGCTGTGGCCCTGGAAGCGTTTCTGGCCACTTTGCAGAAGGTGGGAAATCTGAATGAGAAGGGTGTCAGCTTGCTTTGATATTAGCACTCATTTAATGTTAACTTTTATCTGTTCATTTGGAGCACGGGATCACAGAAGTTAAAGTGGAGGAAACGGCAGACGGGCACATTCTGCACCTGCAGGCGGAGGACACGCTCATTCAGCTGGAGGAGGATGGGACACATATCGTCTGTGACAGCGAGCCACTGAGGACCACGCTCAGAGACCTGGTACTCCGCTTCCTGCAGAAACTCTGAGCTGAGTCCTCGCTGTTAGTTTTTAACAGTCTTTCTGTTTCACAGACAGAAGCAGAAGGGAAGGGCGTGGGTCATATTTACAGTAGTTTCACTGTACAGCATTGTTTGGTTTTATTTTATAAAACTCAGATGTATTATTTTGTATTAAAAAAAAGTTTTCCAGAATCGTGCAGTGACTGTCATTCATCACTTTAGCCTTAAGGAAACTGGAAGCTTTAAAACTGCAAAAAGTGAAAAGAGACTTTGCTCACGAGCCTGAGCTTTGCAGGAGATAAAGTGAGAAAAGCGCAGCAGGTGTTTTTTCCTGGCCATAGTGTACATGACCAACAGGAATGCTGGTTGAATATTTAAGTTTGCTTATTTGGTTTATGGTTATGCTTCCTGAGCCTCTGCCAGTGTTCACAATGTGTAATTACGTGATAATATGTTGAGCTGAGAGTGGTTTGCTGAAGGTGTCGAGAAATGCTGTCCAAAGGTCTTTCTCACTTGTAGCACAGAGCAGGAGGTGATTTCAACGTGCCGCAGTCCCACTTCTGGAAATGTCCAGTTTCTCTGGTGAGGAACCAAACGACCATTTCCTCCAATACTCCATCACAGTTACAAGTTTTTCCAGCGGGAGGAGTTGCCCCCTGCTGACCATTATGTGCTGTGCAACAGAGCTGGCAAGTTAAAAACTGCTTCCTGTTTTCGACTGGATATTTACAATTCCAAATACCTCCAATTTGATATGGAGGGCCACGAGTGCCAAAATGAAATAAATACCTCATTCAATAATTTATTAAATGTCAACTAAATTTGTTAAACTCACTTTTCCTTCAGGCAATATATCGAGTCCCAAAGCTATTAGCCAAAATGTCATATTTGATATATATCAGCATGTTGTGTAATGTTTTCTTAAAAAAAATATAACTAGACAAAAGAAGCCATATCTGACCCTTACTGACACCTCATCAGCAATGATGTTAGTGGAAGGGTGGCTGTCAAGAAGCCTTAAGGAAGGGAAACCGGGACAAATAAAGGCACACACGCACAGAAAAACACAGTGGAGCGCCAGACAGCAACATTACTGAAGCAATCTGGGATCATCCTGACAGAGGATGAAAGAAAAGGAAGCCAAGATCTAAAAAAGATCTTTGAATGTCCTTCATGAAGCCTGGAGAACTATTTTTGTAGCCTAGTTAAAGAAATGACAAGAAAGCTGCCTATCAGAGTTCAGACTGTGCTGAAAAATACAGGCAGTCACACCAAATATTCAAGCTGGTTAAAACGTGTGCAAAGTCCGTTTCTGTCTGATAAACTGTATTACCATGTGTTTAAAAATGTTTAAAACAATAAAACAAAACACTGCACCCATTTCTCAAATTCTTAGTAAAACAAGGAAATGATGTGGCTCATGACTTCTGCACATTACTGTATGTCTGGCCTAGCTCACTTACAATAAAAACCATTATGAGTTACCCTGCTTCCAAAGAGACCAGAAAAGTCAGCCATCCGTCACGCCAGCGTTCTGCTTCGACCCCAATGCATTTAAAGATTTCACCGACACGTATGAGGTACGACACCGACAACTCATTTGTGTCACAAAATATTTAATCGGTGCAGGATTTATTACATGCATAAGAAGTACATCTAATAATAAGCTGTACAATATCTTACAGTGTACTACATGTTGCTTTGATAATACAACTGTTTGCAGCAGGAGGATCATCTAGGACTGATAAATGTCAGGTGCTCTGGAAAAAACAAAAAAAATAATTAAAGGAAAAACAACAACTAAAACAACACTCTTCACCTTTAGAGTGAAATACCACCGGGTTGGACAGATGTAACATTAACTGCTTCGGTTTGTACACATGAGCAGTAATCGGTCATCTTCAGGGTGGTAATAACAAAACAAAACAAAAAAGGACATAAGGTATCCAGGTATGTTTGTTACGTTTCAGCGGATCCTGACGTTGAAAGGGAGGAGACACAGTTTCCATGTGGTTCCTGGCAGGAACACCAAACAGGGGACTGTCCAGTGATCGATTTCTGCAGCTACGTCCGCTAAAAAACTGCAAAATTTATAGTGGCTTCATTAAAGAGAAGATATTCATACCAGCACGAAGCCACAGTGTTGTCCCCCTCTTTGTTCTTTTTTCCTAAAACTACAGGCAGTGAATTTAAGAGTGTGATGACATCATTAGCCGAAGAGGCCCAGGCAGAATGAATAATGACCTTAATGTAGGCGTGGTACAGTTAGGTAAGTCTAAATCTCATCTGGTCTTAAACTGACCGTGGAGGACAGCGGAGCTAGCCGAGCTTCGACTGATGTAACCAGGTGAAAGCGCAGGGAGCGCTCGCGTGGCAGCTTAAACACGGTAATCATTCCTGGCTCTGTCACAGACGGCTGGCAGTTTGAGGTGGGAGCGAGGGGATGATGTCACAGTTCTTCTTGGAGGTGGAGAAGTATTAAAGCTTTTTATTACAACAGTGGGACACATGGAAAGACTTACTGTAACAATGTTATTGTTCAGCGCTATAGAGCTTTCATATCATTTTGGCCCACACTAACTTTTTTTGGCTTCGCTCTCATGGTGCCATTTTGCCCTCAGCAGACTGTGTTGGAAACAACAAATCAGATAATACTGAATATACAATACCTAAGTCCTGGGCAAACATATTTATCACTCTCTGCACTCTGTGTTGTTGGTTGGCATTTTTCATTTTATTTAGTTGCGACTGTTTGAGTGTGTGTGTTTGTGTGGAAGGTGGTGGCAGCAGACGGGGGGGGTTCAACCTGATAAATGTGCTCTTTGATTAGTCAGCTGCTTCACGCTTACGCCCATCCGTTACTTGGATTCTTTCTCTGCGTCCAGCACTGCAGATTGGATGCCCAGCTTCTTCAGCTCCTCCACCAGGTCTCCGTTCTGGTGCATCTGCAGAAGGATGTCGCAGCCGCCCACAAACTCGCCATTGAAGTACACCTGAGGGATCGTGGGCCAGTTGGAGAAGTCTTTGACTCCTGTAGAAGGCAGACGGCGTTAATACTACCAGTCCTGTTTCTCTGAACACCTCACGGGTTATTTAGGTGAAGCATTTTGGTTACATGGCTGATTAGCATTTTTTAAGAAAAATCTGAGGGGTGGGGCTTTTTTCTACCCACTGAATCTGTAGCAAAAATACAAATCTCCACACACCCACACACAGTGCAATGATCTCAGTAAGCAGCTGCGAAGTATCACCTCTCCATCTCCATTCAGATTTATTTATTTAGTGCAGCAACAGTGGCCTCAAGGCACTTTATACTGTAAGAAGAAAGAAAGTGCTCTTTTAAGCCCTTCAAAATCAGTTCTACATGTTTGTTAGTGTCCAGAGGTGGCTGTAAGGGACAACATTCAGCGCTACATAACAATAAATAAATGGATCTAATTGGCCATTATCACGTAATTTAGTCTAAACCTGTGGTTTAAGTCTGAAAACTGCGGGACACTTAGACAGGATTCCCACTACAGCAGCAAAAATACACCTATAGCTAATGTCATCTTTATTAAAGGACGCTTCCCTGCTATCCGACATGTCTTCTGTTATTATTTGGAACAATAGGGGATCGAGTGCTGACAGTCCTGACAGAGCCTGGTACTTTGATACTGATGCTACCGTTCGGCTTACCCCACCCTTTGGTGCTGCTGCACAACACTGATAAAAAACTGGCCACAGAGTGCCGTTGACATGCTAACCGAAAGGTATGGCTGCTTTGAATGAGGTAATAGGATAAGTAGTTCACACAGGACTTAGAGGGAACCTGACACTTCAAGGCTGTTTAAATGAGCAGCACACAGCATGCGGCGCTTTTTCTGCCGGTTTTAAAGTAACCAAAATGGTACACGTTCACCTGAGAGGTGACAACCTGTTGCTGTCAGGCCGAATCCGGGTTACTGACCTTGTCTGAGGTCCTGGTCCTCCAACACGTTGTACGCAGCGTAGTTGTCCACGCCGTGCATCCGGAGGATCTGAACCACAGCGTTACTAAAGCCACACATGGGCTGCGCCGGGGTCCCTTTCATAAACACCACCACTTTGTCCTTCTTCACCAGCTCACCGAGGTTTTTCTGGAGATCCGCCGTCGAGCACAGGAGCCGGACCGAGGCCCACTGCGAGCGGCCGTCGGTTTGTCTGGGTACATAGACAGCCGAACCCGAGCGAAGACACCGAGCAGCGGATCTGAATAAATTGTTCATAGTCTGTGGTCAATTATCTCGTTACAAGAGGAAAATATGTGTCCTAAAGTCGGGACAACTTAGCTTTGAGTGAGTCGGAGTACACTCTCGCCTCACGGTTGAGAGAAGGGGCGTTTACCTGAACGCTGATTGGACAGCTTCACCCACAAACTCAATCGAGTCCGATTTGCTAATGGTAGCATCACACGTCATTTACCCCGGCGAACATAAGACGTTTCAAAGTGAGTAGTTAATTTAAAACATGTAATAGTAACACTGTTATAATAAAAAATAGAATAATATAACACCTGTTTTCTTTGATAAAATGAAATATTATAATAAAAAATATATTTTCATGTCGCAGAAGCTGTTAAGAACTTCCGGAGCATTTTACACTCAGAGGAAGAAGAGGTTAAGTGTTTGAAAGATGGCGGCGCCCACACAGAAGAATAACAAACCGGGGAAACCTGGAGGAAAAGAGGCTCAGCCTCTTATTATCGCCAAGACACCGGCGGAGGAGCAGCGTCTGAAACTGGAGAAGTTGATGCGAAACCCAGATAAAGCCGCTCCTATCCCAGACCGACCCAAAGAATGGAACCCGCGAGCTCCGCCGGAGTTCGTCCGGGACGTGATGGGCTCCAGCGCGGGTGCAGGCAGCGGGGAGTTCCACGTTTATCGCCACCTCCGCCGCAGAGAGTACCAGAGGCAGGACTTTCTGGACAAGATATCAGATAAGCTAACTAAGGACGAGGAGTACCTGGATAAACTGGAGCAGAACAAACAGGCCGCCGAAGAGAGGACCGCGAAGCGGCGGAAGAAGAGAGATAAGCGGAAGCAGAAGAAGCTCCTGGCGAAGAAAGCGAAACTCCAAGCTAAAAACAAGAACGAAGGAGACGACAAAAGCTCCGAGAGCGAGGAAGACGACAGCAAGGATGAGGAAGACGAAAGAGAAGCTGAGGATGACGCAGAAGCGCCCAGCTTCATCATGGGGAAGAAATGAACCTGTGAAGCATTGAAACTCCTTGCAGATGGTCACACCAGCGATACTTAATGCCTTTGAGAATAGAAGAGATGATTTAAACCCCGTGTGGTGAACCCTGCAAACAAGGTGGAACTGACCTGCTGCAAAGATTAAAAACATTTGTCATTCATGAGCAGAGACACTTGGACTGCCTAGTTTAGTAGGCAAGAGAAACCAGGGGAATGATTTTTGAAAGAGAAGTTGTTCAGTGTAGATATTCAATATGCGTTACAGAATCACACGTGGAAGTCTTTGTCAGTGTCATATTTTAGTATGATTCAGGTTTATCTGCAGGGAAATCCAACCTTGGTTTTAAGTTGGGGATTTTAACAATATTTGGGAATAATCTATATTTCAATGTGCTAAATGTTTTGAAATAAAACTGAATAATAAAAACATCCAGGTGTTGTGTAAGTTGGTCACAATGAAGCCCAGCAGTGAAGATGATATTTAGACATGTGATTAGCCACGTGATCCTTTGATGTTCTCCTCCTTTGCAGCCTTGTGAAGCTGCCCCTGGCCTAGCCTGTTGCCTGTGGGTACAACAAGGCTGCAGAAAGCAACTCAAAGAATGAAAAGGCGTGACTCCTGGAGGCTCAGGAGTTTCACGTGCGATGTTCCTTGCACAGACCCCTGCTTTCCACGGTGGTGACGATCTCCGTTGGTAGCCGTCACCTTTCTTGAGGCAGGCAGAGTAAAACCTGGCAGCCAGATATTGTCTGAAACAGGGGAAGCCCTTCCTGTCAGACACTGTTCAGCTGTCACACTAATGCCTTTAAGAGTCATTTATAGCCACTGCTGTTTACTTTCAACAATTAAAAACTCATTCAGAACGTTTGTTTGCTTCAGTGTAATAGTTTGCCTGTGCCTACTTGTAAATGGTAAATGGACTGATTCTTATATAGCGCTTTTCTACTCTCCCGGAGTACTCAACGCACTCTATACAACAACCTCATTCACCCAATCACACCCATTCATACAAGCACTTTATACTATACTTTAGTGCTCTAACTAACATTCATACACATTCATACTCCGATGGATGCATCGAAGAGCAACTTGGGGTTAGTATCTTGCCCAAGGATATTTGGCATGCAGACTAGAGGAGCCAGGAATCGAACCGCTAACCTTCCGATCAGTAGCTGACCTGCGCTACCACCTGAGCTACAGCCACCCCACTTGCTCCTTTAATAATACAAATAAGAATATAGCTGGCAGCAAGTCACTGCTTAGATTTGCTCCGCTCTTTTCAATCAAGCTTTGGGTTTCTTTATTTATATTTATTTAGTGGAAAATAATTGTAGTATTGTAGTAATGTGAAAATTTTTTTAAAAACAAAATTTGCTGTCTTCCTTCTTTGGTTTAAACTTTTTTATTTAACAAAATGGGCCAGTGGACTTAAAATAAAATGCATTTTTGGTCTTTTCATGGTATGATGGTTGGTAAAAAAAATGTTTATCTAGATTAACAAAATAATGTAAAAAGTGCTTCATTGAAAGAGCTGTTGCACATGGTTTATTATTTTAATTATCTCTTCAAAAATCATAAGAAAAAAGATATTTTGATGTACACTTGGGTGTCCATTAGCTGTACTGGCAGTCATAGCCAGGTTGCTTTCAATTGTTTTATTAAATTGCAACATTTTAGTCCAAGCGAAATTCATCAGGTACAAAAACCATTGTTGTAATTTATTTTTCATTCCTGATGAAGAACAGTCATAATTTTTTGACATTTTCTTCCTACACGCCTGTTGTTTGTTCAGGTGTGCAGAGTTTTTAATCTTGCTGTTTATTATTTAACAAAATATTCAACTTGAGAAAATGCATTTATTAATTTTAAGCCCTCCTACAACTGTGTATGTTTGCTGAATTGCACAGCTAAAGAAGAATGTCTCGCATCCTTTGTTTTGATGTGACCTTTGCGAAAGTAAAGCAGTTAAAGAGTGGAAAGCAGTGGACTACACCACTGATTCATGTGAAGGAGAGTATTAAAATACATTATTTTCATGTATAATTAACACAAGAGTTCTCAGTGTATATTATCATTCTGTATTTGTATTATATAGTTTTTTTGTACAGCGATGCATTGAGGACAACATTTCCACAAACCTGACTGCAGATACGGATTGGTGGAAGAAAAAGTTTTAACTGTCAAAGAATGAAACTGTTTAAATAGAATGGATGAAAGGTATAAGGAGGTTAGGAAAGACAAATCATACAGAATGACACATAAGTACTGGTGAGGAAATTAATTACTAATATCCAGCATACTATTTTAATGCACTTTATTTATGACATTACAGCTCATTATCTCCCTATAATACACTTTTGGCTGTGAACACATAAGTAAAAGAACTTTTGGGAACAAATGACCACTTCAAATCAGACAAGTTAACATGTGTTTTCAGCAGCTGTAGAGCAGGTTGATCCTCTTGATGTCCCAGTAGGACATGCCCTGGCTCTGGCCAATCTGGACGTTGGGGTTGGGGATGGGGGTGATGGTTTCCTTGCCATTGATGGAGAAGGCTGTTCTTCCATAGTGCATCACGGAGGAGTAGTCGTAGGGAGTGTGGAGGTTGTTGGTGTCCTGCTTGTCAAAGTTGTAGGCCATCTGTGGGTCGATGTTCTCAAAGTTGATCCTGACATAGTCGTCGCGGTCGCTCCTGGTCTGCTCGTGCTGGAAGCCCAGAGCGTGGTTGACCTCGTGCTGGACGATGCCAAAGTAGACGCAGCCCTGCCTGCTGAGAGACACGACCTGTTTCCCTCCCTGTCTGCCCAGAGAAGAGAAGCATCCGTTCTGGCTCTCGATGCTGATGTAGTCGTTCTGGTTCTGACGGTCGACAAAGCGGACACAGGTCTGGCCCTGGAAGGACTGCAGGGCATTTCTGATCAGCTGTCTTTCCATGCTGTTGTACTCACTGCTGATGGTGAAGGGAATCGTCACCAGGCCGTTGTTGTCTTTCTGCCACAGGCAGCTCTGGTAATTCTGGCATTTAATGGCATTTCTGGTTTTTGGAAGCAGGATGTCTCCTTCCAGCAGGATCTCATTGCTGCCATTGTTTGTGGTCAGAATCCTGGTGGTGATGTCAATGGTGTTGTCTTCCTCCAGCTGGCCCTCTTCTCCTCCTCTTTCCTCCATGAGAGGATGAGCCTGAGAGAGGCCGAGCAGGAGCAGCAGCAGCAGGCTGACAGAGGGACTCATCTTCAGAGTGGGTCTGGTAGCTGTGGAGCTTCTTTGCAGAGCTGCTGTGAAGAGACTCCTTGGAGCTTCGTGTCTGACACAGTTCAGTGTCGGGTCTTTATACTCTCCTCTGCAGGTGTGTCTGCAGGAGGATTATGGGCTGGGGTCCACATCGCTAGGCCTAAATAAACCAGAGAAGGGAGGACTGCACAGACAAACCTACTCTTTCAACATGCTGTGTTATGTCAGGTCTGTGGATGGATGAACACAAGTTACTTTACTGGGTGGGACTTGTTTACACATCAGACACTTCTACAACCAAAACTAAGGTTATTTCT
>VOQK01039574.1:2282-15650 GCA_015052645.1 Benitochromis conjunctus
TGCATGTACAGGTGACGCTGAGCTGAGTGGTCTTTGCAGCCCCTGATGATCTCTGGTTGGCCTCAGGAAATGTGCGCTAAAACACAGCTACCAGTTCTCCTCAACAGCAACACTTTCCTCACTGCAGTCTGCCTGGGTTGTAGTGGGGGGATTTGGCTGGCTTGGACTATGTTGTACAGATTGTGGACACCAGACATCTAAGCAGCCATCCCAGCGGTGCCTCCAAATGTTACACCCCCGAAAACAGGGGGGAAAGAATCACGAGAGTGACTTTGTGTTGTTCTCTCATGCAGTAGTTTAATGCAATGAGAAGAACGCGCGAAAGCCCCCTAGTGGAGAACAGAGCCACAACCAATCGATCCCAGAAAAGGGTTACTAGCCGATCAGTGATGTACGGATCACAGTTCCCTTAAATGAGATGACAACTACTAATGCCAAGTGAAAAATAACAACTTTTTAACCATTTTTTTTACCATATTTACATGGTCTTTATACTCATGTTAACTAAGATGAATTAGTATTAACTGAACACCTTTTTTCTCACAAACAACTCTTGTAGTATGGAAGGGGGGTATAACAGTAGTCTTCCAACCTATCACATCTGCATTTAACCCATTCACTCAGTGAAGCAGTGAGATTGTGCATCTCACTGCTTGCAGATCTAGTTATACTGTGCAAGTCCAGATTTCTGGGCTTGCACAGTATAACTAGATGCCATTGTAACTGGTACATTAGTTTGGTTCATCTGAAAGGCAGCTGCTTTGTTTAGCCGAAAACACAGCAAATCCTTCCCAGGTGAGTCAATTCTAACAAAAAATCTCCAATAATTATGGGTGGCAGAGTTCAATTAGTATGGCAGTGCTCCATTTGGGCCATTTTCTTCCACAGCACTGGTTGCTGATACTGCTGAGTGATTAAGTGTAATTGCCTTAATAATTTGGTGTGGTTGTAGGAACTTTAACTATGCACTGTGTTGGAAATCCTTCTGGTACCTTTTAGCATTTAGTTGGTGTTTTTACTTCAGCGTGAGCAGAGGGAAAAATCCAACAAGGCTTGTACAAAGAGGATTAGTATAATATGCAATAGGTTCAGACACTATGAAATATGAGTTCATGTACTCAGAGATAAAAAGCACTGGACTCAGGTGTGGAATTCAAGTAGGAAGACAGATTGTGTGTGGCTGCTATAACAGGCTTTGAATGTACATCTGTGACCAGAAAAACAAAATACAATGAGAGTTAAAAAACATAAGTCTTTATACTTTATGCCATTAAAAACATACTTGACAATCCAACAAAAGCTTAGTTTCGAGACTTTCTTTATGAAGACAGTCATATTTATATGAAGCACTATTGAAATGCTCTGTTTACCAATTCATTTCCCCTGAGAAGACAGTTGCTTCAATCAGTTTGGCTCAGTCACTGGCTCTTAGGACAGATTGCTATTTTGGCAGTTCTCAGTATCAATTAGCTGCTTCTACAGAAAGAATCTGATCCCAGAGCTGGATGTACTTCAACTGTACTGTCTGAAGATCCACTGCAAGCTGGAGGGCTGTTCTAAACAGGATCTGCAGCAGGTGGAAAACTATTTCATGTGCTCCTATGCCAAGCACACAGACGCTGCAGAACAAGAACTGTGGGCCGCTATCCACGAGGTGTACTTGGATTTAATCCACAGGATAAGAAACTCACTGAAGAAGCTGTTGTTTGCATTTCTTAATTATTTACTTGTCATAAAGTATTTGGCAAATAAAACATTTCCAGAAGAGAAACTCAGAAATGAATTTCAGAAATACTGCGCTTTGCCAAAGAATATACACAGATAAACATCTGATTTTGTGCACAAGCCCCTCAACCAAGTCCGTGGGATATACTTCTTCCCCTTTCTTTGTGTACCTGCATTTCTTATATTTCATTATATCAAAATGTTGATATATAACAAAATAAAACTTCACGAAAGCTCAAGAAAGCTGAAGAACTTCAATAGCTTCTTGGTTTCGCTAATATAAAGTCCTCTTTCGGTCACTATAAGTACAATATGGACATTGTAAAGAAGAATTTTAGGCACAGATAGCAAAATGAAACCAACTTCTGCTAGTGCTGAGGTCTGCTGTGGTCACTCCTGTGCATCACTCAAGATTTAGCAATGATTCATTTTAAATGAAGCACTCTTCTATAGCCCTTAAAAGTTGAATTTTCAGTGTTAAACTTTTTATGTAATCCTCCAGCTTTTTACTATGATTGTTATTTAAATTAGTCATGGGCTTTTACTGATGTGGAGAAGTACTTTTAGATCAAGTTTCAAGGAGTTGTAGAAACTTTAAATACTTTAAAGCCTATATAACTGCCAGTAAAATACACCATATCTGCCAAAGAGACCAGATTTGAGGATTATCAGCTGAATGTGCAGCTTCTGTCAACTTCATTTAGGTTTATAGCTCAGCATCAGCTCATTGCTTAGCTGTCCAGCCTGCAACTTTCTTGTTCTGGTTCACTCGCACTGCTCTCATATAGTAATTTTCAGCTCCTGTACAGACACATCAGTCCTCAGTATTACTGTAGCCAAGTGCCATTAGTAATTACCAATTAGAATATAGTGAACACAATGGGGCATTTAGCAGCTTAAGAGCTGGATATTTCCCCAAGTAGTAACCGGATGTATAAATAAGCAGCCATCTGTCAACAAGCTAAACTGCTATGCTCACAAATTGTTGCTACTGCCTAAAAAAGTGGCCGTAAAAATAATTAATTACACTTAAACTGCAGTCTAATGTTTCTCTAAAGACGATAGCATTAAGAGACACAGGGAAAGAGCGGCGTCTGCTTTTTTGAATGTGCAGGGCTTCCTCTGCCAGGCTGCCAGCAGAGGTGATGACGTTTTCAAAGTGACAGCTGAGCTTCCTCTCTGATTGCAGCAACCACAGAAAACAGGCTGATTTTATGGTTCCTTTAACTCTCTACCAAAAGACATGTGTAATTAGTCAAGTCAATTTATTAATACGCACATTTAAAAACAACACGGGTTGACTAAAGTGCTGTACAAAGTGAAAAAAAATAATAATGAATAAAAAGAGACTTCACCTGAGTCAGCAGTTAATAAAAGATCATTAAAAACTGCCTGGAGCTGAAGGAAGACAATTTTCTCCAGGACCTTTTCCAGGAGTTTTGACATTGGTCCAAAATATGAAAGAACTGCATCAAAATTTGTTTATTTTTTTGAGAAATGGCTGCACTATGGGATGCTTGAAATGAGCTGGAATCGTTCCTGTTAAAAGAGAGGTGTTAATAATGGATAACATGCAAGGTTCGATAGTGTCAAAGACGTCTTTAAAAAGACAAGTGGGGATAATGTCGAAGTGACACATAGAGGGCTTTGAATGGGAGACTTCTTTAGCAATGGTGCACAGAGAAACAGGCTCATAGTGATTCAAAACAGCTGATAAATTTGAGCTAACAGAAATGTACCTCGAATACCTATAGTGACCCTTATTAGGCATGATGTCTGATAAATACTTTTTAAAAAATAGTCTTTGCGCTTCTAACATTATTGGTAATGAAACAGGGCTTCCCTTAACATATCAAAGGAGATCTGAAGTTTATCTTTTTTCCACTTTCTTTCCGCTACAAGTCCTTCTGACGGGTTTCGTTGGTTAGAATTTCAGTTTTACTCTTATTAGAATCTGTGTTGAAGCTGTGATTTTTAAGTGGCATTTCAAATCTTATAATTTAAAGGGACAGCCACAGCTATTATCCAGTGTATAGTCTTGAAAGATGTGGGACACTGTCCCAGCTGTTGTAAGGTGTGAGTCAAGGTTTGGCCTGGAATCCTCTTCTGTCACACCAACTCTCTGCATGTCTTCCTTTAGTACATCCACGAAAATCCCCTGAGGTCTTGGGGCCCAAAATTGATAAATAAATAAATAAAAATGATTTTAAAAAAACTGAAAAGAAACACAATTAGCCATTCCCCATCTCCATTTAACCACATTTACTTTTGCAACTATCCTGACCCCTGCTGTCCTTTAGAAAGACCACATTTTAAGACAATTTGGCAATGGCTTCATCTTTCAGACTCAGAAGCAATAAAATACAGTAAATAAAATTTTCTATTGTGGTGGTCCTCATTTTAACAATGTTAAAAAAAACTTGCATCACACACATGCCCATGCCACATGAAAAACAGCTTTATAAAAGAAATGGGTCTCTCTTGTTAAGGTGACTCACAACAGGAAGTGGCAGTCTATCCAGTGCCCATCACAAACTTGCCATCCCTTGTCAATAACTAAAGTCCGCCACTTTGTTAGGTGGCTGTTTGTTCACCAGCCAGCCCTGTTCAACAGCCCGGCAGTGCATACCTGGGAGCTATTACTGCTCCTGTTTTGGACAGAACGGCAACACTGGATTTCTTGGAGAAGCTACATACCAAAGATCCTCTCTTTAGAGCGTTCATGACAGGTGCGTATGGACGGATGCATCGGCACGGTACTCCAAACTACTGCGTTTGCTCTCCATTGTGTGCCTTTCTCTTGTTTTGTATATATTCCTCTAGACTGTATATATGTCTCCTGTTTGCTATTTAGTCCTGATGTCTTTACTATTTATATTTTGCTTTACTCCAACATTGTACTGTATATAGCAAAATAAAGGAATACAAAGCATGTCAAACATTGTGTCTGGTCCTTGCTAGAGCATTGTATTATATTCTATTTTAGCTACGTATTTATCTGTCCAGCCATCCTTGCAACAGCAAAGGTTAATAAGAACCCTTCACCTTTCTGAAGCAAAGATAAAGATGTGGGATTACTAAAGATGTTCTTGTAACTTTTTTGCAGCTCTATAAAAATGTATGTGCAAACCAGCCGCTGCTAATTTAAATCAAGCACATCATGAGTGTCTGTATTTACGAATGGGGAAACTGCTCTCACGCGTGGCATGCTCTTTGCAGCACATAACTGAGAAATTAGCTGGAGCACAAGGTGGCTCAGATAAAAACCCAAAGCTTCATTTTTCAGTGAATTTCTGTTGACATTCTCACAGATGGAACCGGCTTCTCATCTGCACTCAATGGGGCAAAATGAGAAAACTGGCTAAACAATCCTGCTGCAGAAGCAGGTAGTGATTTAGCCATTTGTTCTCAGTAATGGGTCCACCCTCTTGGTGAAGTGAAAGTGTTTGATCAACGGCAGCAAAGTGATAAGGGGTGTGAATTTGTTTCTGAAATGTTCTTTTTAACTCGAGATGCAGTGAGTAATCGAAGACTTTACCGCATATTTAATAATATGTGATGCACCATCTTCTTTGCATGTTTCAAAAATGCATAAAGTGGTAAATGGTGCCCCATCCATAACAGAGCTATAAATTATATTTTATAAAAAGTAAATAAGTGTGTTGCAGAGAAGCCCTTTGTTCACTCTGCAACAATATGAACTCATGTCAGTGAAAGCTGCCAGAGCAGAAGTCTGACCCTTCCACACAAACACTACAGCGCGATGTGTTTGGATGTACCGAATGTGCTTAAAAGCCTCAGCTGATTGTTGGTTATTTTTCGTGTGTGTCTGTGCGTGTGTGTGTGTGTGTGCATGCGTGCACACGCACATTATTTAAGGTTAAACTGACCACTTTCTACTTAGCGTGTCCCCAGTATTTGTGCAGATGTCTGGGTCTGATTGATCGGTGTGGCTTCTTTTTATGAAGCCTGGTTTCCTACTGCTGAACACAAGCTCTGTTGACCTGGATGCATAGAGAGAGGGCGAGAAAAACAGGACTAATTCACTGTGGAAGCAGTATCAAGAGAACATTTAAAATCCCTGCATGTTGCTGAAAAGAAAAAAGAAACCCCAGTGACAATATTTTTTTAAAATGAAATGTGCTGACGTCAAACTTAGACAGACTTTCCACTATTTTAGTGTAATTACACTATGAAGAAAGAGCTCTAAACAATACACAATTGTGGCAAATACGTCATAAAAATCAAAGTTTTAAAAAGTAATTTTCCCTCATAAAATAATTGATAATCTTTTCCTTCTTTCTCCGTACTCCCACCCTGTTTCCTTTTAATACATCATACCAAGTCATCATAATTATTAGATATGTGTGGAACCCAATACTTAGTAGCTGCATCTTCTCATATATAAGTCTTGTGGGTCAAGTGTTGTGGGTGGGTGAGTTCACGCTCACACCTCAGCGCTCTGTGAAATTATTAATGTGCTTGTGGGTAGAGGCTGCTGTGTGAGGGGAAGACAAGATAGACACTGAACGAGGAAACGTGAAACAACAAAGGAAAAGGCCGATCCTAGTAGAAAAAATCATATTCTGTGATGCAGCTGTTAATCCATCCACCGAATGGTGCTCTCTGCATGCTGAGAGTTGGAACTAATTTTTTGTGAGTGTGAGTGTGTGTCTGTCTCACACACACGCAGGTTCCACTTTTAGTTTTTGCACCACACAGTTGTATGCTGGCAATTAAACCGAAGCAGATTAGTGGCACTGACCATGTTAACTCCTTGGTGAAAACATTTCTAAAGTGGTGGTGCTGCAGCCTTTCCTAACTCCCTTTAATTCAAGCAGCGTTCGAGTGAAACATGGGGGTGGGGGGCTTCGACTGACTCGTGTGAAGCTCGTTCAACTAAATCAGCTTGTAGACACCTGCTGGAAAGGTGGCCGTTTTGAACACTGTCAGATCATGCTGGGATTTCATGAGGCTTTCAGCAAACTTGTGGACCTCATGCAGCTCAAGTGTTTTTAAAGTAAAACATGCCAGGAAAAATAAGTATTTTTTTCAGAGATAAAGAATTCCAGCTGGGGGCTGAGCATCTCTCATGAGAAGAGAAGCTTTTAAATCATTATTTTTTTTTATCGAAGCTTTATTTACCTGTTCACTGCTGCCATACAGAAATGCTTAATCAGCACATGAATAAATGTATATCCTGTGTTCAGCTGAAGCTTTATGCAATGTTTGCACCAGTAGGCTGGAAATGTCACTATTAATGTACAGGAAGAACAAAAATCAGGCAGTTGGTGACAGTTAAAAATACTGGAGTAAAATGCAAGCTTTTAGACGATCTGTATCGCTCATCCAGCCATCGATTTGCTCAACCACTTATCCAATTTAGGGTTTTGGGGGCGCTGGAGCTCATCCCACCTACGGTCGGGTGAGAGACAGTGTACTCCCGGGACACTGTATCGCTTTTAAGTAATTATCACTTATCTGGTCTTTCTAATTATCTGTCTTTTCATCTAATATTGCCTGTCAACACACTGATGAACTCTTTTACTCTGCCTGGTTCTGTCTGATATTCGGCTAGTTTTGCTTTTATTGTCTGCGAAAAAAACAAACTTCTCAAGCATGCACACACTGTTGATGGCAGTGAACTTCATTTATTATATTTCATAAACTCTTGGACTTTCAAAGGTCAGATGTGTTTCAGAAAGATTTCTGCCCGTGGGCACAAATGCGCCTGTTCTAAATATACAGGGTACAGATATCGAGGTGGAAGCAGTAAAAAGCTTTGCCTTTCCTCAATGGCAAAGCGATGACCTGAGATAGTCCAAACTAATAGTATGAGCATAGAAATATATAAAAAGGAAAAGGTCTCACAATAAAATCTTGAAAAAAGTGGCAGCTGACAGCAGGTAAAAATTTCAAAGGCTTGTCCGGTTATTTGGTGAGGACTCCTGGGCTTCAGAAGTAATAGCCTCTGCTATTATCTCTGTTATTATCTCCTTAGCAGCCAAAGCACTGAAGCCTCCCAAGAGAAGTTTAAGGAGTTTCTGCTGTTCATTATTCAGGCAGACGACAGGAAATGATATTATTGGCTGGGTGAACTAGCTGTTTAAAGTGACCCTCTCGAGCTCAGGGTTGGCATGCCACCCTGAGTTGAATAATGATGATGTTCTTTTCCAGGGATTTATTTGTGTCCGATGGACGCGGCAATCACATTTCATATTTAATATTATTCTGCTTCTGCACCGGGGTCATTTCCTCCCACAGTTTTGGCCTAAGTGCATATAGTTCAATATTATGTTGATTTGTGAAATTTAAAGCCTCTTTTCAGTACAGAATTTGGGATGGTTACTTGACAATATGAGAAAATTTCACCAAAACTACAACAAATATAAATCTCAATTCTGTCTTTACACTTAATTAATATTTCATATTCCAGAAGTGAAAAAAATCTTCACAACACAGCAGCTTTATTATAGATTTCATATAAAAGATTGAGCCATGTGGATTGCTTTGTTATTATGTAACCTCTGCCTTAGTCTGGGTCTGTTCTGTTTTCTACCAATTAGATAATCCTTCCTAATGTCCGGGCTCCTCCTTTAGCCCCTGTCCTATTCTTTTAGTCATGACCCAGAGTTCAAGGCCATAAATGTGGATAGGAATGGATATCTTCCAATAAAATTTCCTTTATGATTAAAGTCACAGTCACAGAGGGCTTGGTGTTAGGGAAACACTGGTTGCTAGGGAAAAACTGGTTGGTTATCACCAGATGTAACTGGTGACAAAGAGGGTGCTGCTCCAAAAAACTGCTTGTGATTCTGTTGGTTGCTAGCAGATTGCTGCTGTTCCCCATATTTTGCATGGAAGACACCAACTTGCAATCACTGACCAACTACTAGCCAAGAAGTAGTGAAGCTTAAAAAAGCAGAAACTGGAAATTGAGAAGGTTCACCTTCAAAATAAGGTTGTATCTTACCACTGCAGCAAATTTTCAAAGGGCCCAACTTTTACTTTGAAAGATAATGGTTTCTGTTTCCAGTTTGTGTTGCACTTTTCACAATCACAGACAGCATTTGGTGAGTGTTTGAAGACACTTCCATGCAACCTATGAGTGGCTGCAGTGACAAAAGTAATTGCAAGCTTTTTGATGTTACGCTGTATATGTTGCCTATCAGCAGCCTTCGGCAAGCACTCACCACGTGGTCAGGGAATAAACATCTTTCACTTGCAACCTGTGGTTGATAGGACGTCAGTGATCAATCCCGAGGTCTGTGTGTTCCTCACCTCAACCAGTAAGGCATCTGTTGCAGCACAAGTGCAAATCTAATCTGCCCATTGATCTGTAAAACCTCACTGGTGAGCAAGGCCTCAAGACACTAAACCCTAGAATAAACTGGACCATGCTGCTTCACATTTTGACAGACCTGATTGGATCTGATTGTGATGTAGTCAACAAAATAACAGCGGGTCTAATCTTCACACAGGAACGATGTAGATAATTTAATCGGTTCTGAGAACAAAAGACCACATGCAGACAAAACACTCTGCTTCTGAAAGGCTCCAGGTGTGATTCGAAACCTTGTAAATGATGGAAGAAAAGACTGTCAGACTTTTGGTGTTCATGTTTGGTTTTATGTTTAATATTGTTGTGCTTTGGCTTGTGACTGCTTTTCTTTGCTGTTTGAGAGTTAATGAAGTTCTTATGATAAGCTTCAGTTTGTCACATCCTAGTGTTCTGATTTCCTTTTAAATTTGTTATCATTTTTGTCCCCCAGTTCACCTATTTGTACCTCCCTCAGTCTCGTCTACATGCTTGCGCTCTCACTATCATGTTAGTTTTGCACTTCTCTAGTGATAGTTGTCTCTTATTTCCTGTTTCACTTTGAACGTTACTTTTCTTTCATGTCTTCCATGATTTTACTTCCTCCTATGACTGCCTGTTCTGCCCCCTACCTGTGTCTCATTCTCCTCCTGTTTAACATTCCCGTCAATCCTCACTGTATGTATTTTGCCTGTCTTCCACTTGTTAGCGTATTAATTCATGCCTAATGTGAAACTCCTGATTTGTGCTTGTTTTCAATTACTCTTTGCTCACCTTTTTTGGACCTTGCACTCAGGCAGACAAACACAAAAATTTGCCAATTTTTATATAAGACCTGCAGTTTTGGTTCTTCAATTGAGTCCACAGACATCATCGCTGATGAGAAATACACATCTCAGTATCTCAGTTAGTGTGGGTTTTTTTTTTTATTATTATTTTTCAATTTATTTAGGATTGCTAGCAGTACATGTTTATGGTTGTTTAGACGTGATTGTTAAACTCCTTCACTAAGAGCAGCAACTCTCTCCATGACTGTGTGGGCAGTGTGCTGTTTTCTGTCAGAACAACATGGCTTTAGATGTGGGGGTGCAAACATCTCTCCACTACCCTTCTCCACTTCCCTCTTAGTTGCACTCCTCAGTGCACACAGAAGACCACAGCATGATGAAACCAGCAGTACCACATTTTCTACAAAAAGCATGGATGGAAATATCTGCCAGATATGAAGAAAACTAAAGAGCAGTTATCAGCAAAATGGATTTGATTTCTCTTTAACTCATTTGCATGCATTAATCATTTTGATGCACATTCAGATCTAAGGCATTATAAATACCAGCCTATCAATATTTCATTGTAACATGAGCACTCAGTGCTCACAAGTCCACATCCAACTTTAATACAGAACTGCAGATGAGATCAAACTAAATTAAGTTTATGTGGTCTTACAATGCAAGAATTAGCAGGACGAGTCTCAACAATTCTAGCTAACATATGTGCAACATAGAGTTTTGCCATTTTTGCAGTAGACAAAGTGGTGAAACGGCAGTACCAACCATGCTGTCCACGTCAGTATCAGAAAGCCATCGGTGTCCATGGTGATAGATGACTCCTGTTTTGGAGGAGAGGAGCAAGGTGCCCTGAAATTTATCCTGTCAAAATGGAGTGTCTTTCTGAAAAAGCAACTCCACACAGAGGGATACTACGAGACGAGGAGGTAGTAGGGAGGAAGCAAGATTTAAGAAATGGCCCAAATTTCTTTCGAGGCCCCAGCTGAAATCCATGCTTTCATTGTGTCTCTCACCTTCAAGCTTAGAGGGCAGATTGTTTGGTCACTGTGTATTACAGAGTTGTGCTCAGCTGTAATGACTACAGCTGACCTGAACTTGGTGTCAGAACAAACTCTTCTGACCTACTGAGAAATCTGACCTTCTGAGAATAGCTGGACACAGTGCAGGAAATTTATGAGTCAAACTCCAAAGTACACACGTTCAGTTTTGAAATTAATTATACAGATAAAATTGAACTGAAGGTTTTACAGCATTTGTCTTGTTCAGACAGGCTAGTTTATGACTTGTTATCCCCAAAACAGCTATTAGGTTTTTGGTATTCAATAAAAAGTGTTTATTGTTTGTTTTCTGTTCTAATTGTACAGCTCTGGGATTAGTGAAATTTAATTTGATATAATTGAGAATAATTTCTCAGTTCTCACATTGACATTTTCCCACCCAAACAGTGAAACCGCATTTCTTTAGAATCGGTGCATTTAGTACATGCGTCTGATACGGTTTCACCTGGTCAAAAGGTCTGGAAGCAGTGATTTTCATTTTACAGCTAAGTAAAAACATTTATTGTTGCATATTACAGACTGGTAACCAAACCTTTCAGTATAGCTGGGCACTGAACAGAGGATAGACATAGTGCACCAAGCATATTGGATATATTTTCAGTTTCGCAATGAGAGGAAGCTGAAAACAGTAAGTGCTTTATTACTTCTCAACCACCAAGCTGCCCAAAATCCATTAACTCAAAAAGACCCTTCACAAATCTTCCAAAGCCAGCCTGCAGATTTTCTAAGTAAATTCCCTCCAGCTGCCCTCGTCTCCCTGCTTCTTTCAGAGCCTGTTAAACACTAAAGCTACACTTCTTGCCGGAGTACACAATGCTGTTCTGGCTTATGGCTTGGACGTCTGTAGCATTTAAGTATAATATGATTTCCACAGGAAGATAAAAATTGTTCGCAGGGTTAAAATATAACATCTACTCCTGCTGGTGTCTGTGCGAAGATAAAGTTCACTAAATGTGAATGCTTTTGTGGACACGACGGCACTGCCTCTGTGGACCGAACGAGTCCACATGACAAAAAGAAAGAAAAGATAAAAGCAATACATTTACAGCTACATTTACAAAAACAGCATTTTATGCTGCCTTTCTATAATATACAGTGCAGAGCGCAATTCATGTGATTGCTCATTATTATGCGCGTATGGGCTATTTGTGGACCTATGGGTTATTTTGTCTCAATTAGCAGGTGAGCTGCTGCTGTCAACAGGAACACTGCAGTTCAAATGTCAATTACTACTCTCCATATGACTGCAGAAATCTCAACCATAGTTTTTGAGTCAAAACTGACCTGTTTTAACACTTGACAGCAGTAAAAATACCCTAACTGTCATTCATTCAACTTGAAATCAGATGGCTTTTTTCTAAAGTGACCCTGAACATCTAAATGAAATCTGTAAATTTGATGTCTGTGTTTATTTTTTACCGGGCAATGGTGACAGAGGTTGAGGAGAGGTTAAGGGGAACATGTCATAAGTGTCTGAGTTAGCACATTTGCTCAGGTTCCTGTATATACAGGCACCTGCTGATTTATCCGGGCCTCTCCAAAAGGTAAAACAGCATACTGTAGGATTGATCATATATGGAGCACATAAGCTGTAGAAGTCATACAAAGGTTAGAGAATGCATTGAGAGATGGTGCCTTGACACAGACCAGAAAACAAGCAAAAGGGGACAACACAGTAGGGAGACCAGAGCAACAACCTAGATAAGTTTAAGTAAGAGTAAATAATAAATATTGAATGTTACTGAGCAGCACGCAAGACCGACAACACACAGCATGCTTTGAGGCAGCAGCCAAGGAAGATATAGTGTGTGTCTGTGAACACCTGTGTGCGTGAGTGCGCTTGTATTCAAAAGGTTTCTCCATGTAACTATCTGATAGAGGGTGTGGGGGAGCCATAGCCCCACACCCCAGGACATGAAGCAGGCATGGAGGAGATCCAGGCCGGAGACATCTAGAGGCCCCTCAGAGCGCGAGAGCCCAAGGAGGACCACCGGAGGGGCAGCCGAGCCATCCTCCTGGAAAGAGCTGACGAGAGCCCCAGACTGGGGGTCACCCAGCAGCCACGGAGCAGAAGCTACAGGAGTCTGCTGCGACATGCCCACAGGCTCTGCCAGCAGCCAGCTACACCAGAACAGGCCGAGCCCAGTGGCCCGAGGGCCCCCCACCCTCCGGAAGGGGCCCGACTGAGCCACGGCCGCCAGGCTCCACCAAGCAGCCACCGGGAGTGAGTCAGTGCATACCTGAGTGCCCAGCCCCAGACACTGAGCACCACCAACGCGCTGTCGGCTGAGGGCATCAGCCACCCGCAGGGAGTGTGGTGGGTGGAGGTAGTTAGAAAATTTAAACTATTCCACAATACCTGAAGCAGGCCTCCTCTGGGTACTCCAACCTCCTCCCACTGTTTGAAGACATCCATCTCAGCTTAACTGGTTATTATAAATTGCCAAAGTATGTGAGGTAGATAAAGTGCTTGAAGTGC
>VOQK01039593.1:0-11415 GCA_015052645.1 Benitochromis conjunctus
CCCATTGCTACGGGCCATTCGATCCTTGTACAACCGTTGCAAGAGCTTGGTCCGCATAGCCGGCAATAAGTCAGACTCATTCGTGGTGGGTGATGGGCTCTGCCAGGGCTGCCCTTTGTCACTGATTCTGTTCGTAATTTTTATGGACAGAATTTCTAGGCGTAGCCAAAAGGCGGAAGGCTTTCACTTGGGTGGTCTCAGAATCTCATCTCTGCTTTTTGTGGATGATGTGGTTCTGTTGGCTTCATCAGGTGATGGCCTCCAGCTCGCTTTGGAATGGTTCGCAGCCGAGTGTGAAGCGGTGGGAATGAGAATCAGCACCTCCAAATCTGAGGCCATGGTCCTCAGCCAGAAAAGAGTGGAGTGCCCACTCCAGATCAGGGACGAGTTCTTGCCCCAAGTGGAAGAGTTTAAGTATCTCGAAGTCTTGTTCACGAGTGACGGGAGAAGGGAAGAGAAGGTCAACAGATGGATTGGTGCTGCGGCGGCAGTAATGCGGACACTTTACCGGTCTGTTGTGGTGAAGAGAGAGCTGAGTGTAAAAGCGAAGCTCTCAATTTACCGGTCGATCTATGTCCCTACCCTATGGTCACGAGCTGTGGGTAGTGACCGAAAGAACGAGATTGCGGATACAAGCGGCGGAAATGGGCTTCCTCCGAAGGGTGGCTGGCCTCTCCCTTAACAATAGTGTGAGAATTTCGGCCAACCGGGAGGGGCTCAGAATAGACCCACTGCTCCTTCACATCGAAAGGAGCCAGTTGAGGTGGTTCGGGCATCTGACATGGATGCCTCCTGGGCACCTCCTTGGTGAGGTGTTCCAGGCATGTCCCACCGGGAGGAGGCCCTGCAGCAGACCCAGGACACGCTGGAGAGATTATATCTCTTGGCTGGCCTGGGAACGCCTTGGTGTCCCACGACAAGATGGAGGAGGTAGCTGGGGAGAGGGAGGTCTAGGCTTCTCTGCTTGGGCTGCTTCCCCAGTGACCCGGACCCGGATAAGCGGAAGAAGATGGATGGATGGATGTAATCGCATGGCAGGATGCTGTAAATGGACCAAACTTCAGTCAGGAGAACAACTGAGATAATCCATCCCCAATAAGAGGTTAGTCATTAATATACTGCTGTATGGACTGGGCTGTAGTTACATTGTAAGGTTTTAAACACTGAGCTTTAAAATGTGCTGCTGATGAACAGTGGTAATAAAAAACCAAGAGATGCTGACAGTGATCACTGACTTTTTTGGGGGCTTGTTTTTTAGCAAGCCAAGCTGAGAGCAATGCATTATTTACTGGCAATGTGGTGGATTTGAATGACGGGCAATCAAATCAGGGCCTCTCTTTACCTGTCATGAGGTTAACTCGCAACCAGTTTCACAACAGGCTGGAGTTCATGTTGTCTTCTAACTGTTTCAGTGATTATGTCCTATAGGAAAACCATACAATCCAAATAAAGAGTCACTGTCTCATAGTAACAAAAAAAAAACTGTCAGTTAGTCTTACTGCACTACCTGTATTCATGATTCTTCTACTTGTGAAACTCTGTCAGTGACACAAATGTGTGGTTTGTGTATTTTTCTAAACATTACTTCACAGAAAAAAAATTGACCTTTTAATACAGACAGAAGAACTTTTGCCTTTGGAAAAAAAAGAAGCAATTTCCGGTTGAATCACATCTTATAAAAAGTCCCCTTTGGTTTAATCACTTCGCAGCTGGCTGAAATGGCCTTAGTGCCAGTTTTTCTTCCTGTAATGATGCCCTGTCTTCTCTTATTTCGAGATGTGTCAAGTCTAGAAAGTCCCAGAGCGGCCGATGAACTTCTTTTCTGGACTTTTATAACATTAGAAACCAAACACAGAGAAAATTAAAAAGAAACTATACACTCAGAAAGAAAGGGGCTTATATACATCACTATGCTTGCATTGAACCATCAAAGTCTGTATCTCTTTCGCTGAGTGTGTCTCATATCAAAAGCCTATAATTGCATTTTACTGCCCTGGCCAGTAAAGTATTGCTTTCTTTGCCTTTGATCATCCGTATTTTATCTGCTTTGATCATTTTGCCAGTGTTGGAAGATAGCATGCAATAAAACAGAGGAATACTTGACAAGAAACAGACTAAAAAAGAAGGTGATTTATGAGCTTTTGTTGAGATTTGGATGCAGTCCTTTTTAACGTGACTGTGTGCAGAATTCAGAAGTGGCAGCCAGGTGCTACTAATCAAAGATCCTCAATTAATTGATCACCAGCAAGTGTGAGCACCTCTGTAAAAGCAGAAGTTTTGTCAGTTTGCTGGTCTGGAGCATTCAGGTGTGTGTTAACACAATGCAACAGTCTTTCCGGGAATAGTCAACTCAGCAAATTCAAATAGCTAAAAGTCAGAAAAAATTCCCCAAGAGTTACATCGGAGACTTGACAGGCCTCTACAGGTTAAACGTTCATGACACTATAATTAGAAAAATGACTAAGCAAGTATGACTTGTTTGGAAGGGTTTCCAGGACAAAACTTCTTCCCTCTAAAAAGAAGACGGCAGCACAACTTAGGCTCGCAAAGCTGGATTCAATTCAATTTAGTTGACTTCATATAGCACCAAATCACCACAACAGTCATCTCAAGGTACTTTACATTGTAAGGTAGACCTTACAATAATACATACAGAGAAAAACCCAACAATCATTTGACCCCCCTATGAGCAAGCACTTTGGCGACAGTGGAAAGGAAAAACTCCCTTTTAACAGGAAAAACTCCCTTTTAACCTCTGGCAGAACCAGGCTCAGGGAGGGGTGGCCATCTGCTGCGACTGGTTGGGGTGAGAGAAATCACCACAACAGTCGCCTCTTTGTGCTTTATATTGTAAGGCAAAGAGGCTACCATAATGAATAATAATAATTTGGTGAATCTGAAGAAATCACAAAACTTCTGGAGGTGTTTGGCCATAATTCCCAGTGCCACAAATGAAGAAATCCAAACAGTTGATACCAGCTAATAGCACGGTGATGGAGAGGTCATGACTTTGGCTTGTTTTGCAGCCACAGGACCTAGGCACCTTGCAGTCACTGATTTGATCATGAGCTTCTCTGAACAGTGTTCTAGAGTCAAATGTGAGCTCATCTGTCCAACTGCTTAAGCTTGATTCAGCCTGGGTCATGCAACAGGACAACGCTCGAAAGGACAAAAATAATCAAAGTTCAGACCTCAACCTGACTGAAATGCTGTGGTTGGATCTTCAGAGACGTGTGTACAAACGAGTGCCCACAAATCTTAATGAACTGAAGCAACGCTGTGAAGGTGAATGGGCCAAGATTTCTTCACAATGTTGTGAGAGATGGATAAAATCACACAGAAAACTGTGAAAACTGTCTTTTTCACACGACTGTATATCAGTTTTCAAATAACAGCACCCTTAGAAGATGATGAATGTTAGAGCTTAACTTTCATATTATTAGAGTGGTACATGAGGCACTCCAAATAATAAAATTAATCAATAACCTGATGAAGTAAGAGGCCTCACTGCTCAGCCTGTGTCTGTTCTTAAGTTTTACTGGCAGTGACTAAGCCTGCCGAGCTCTGGACACTGATCTGAAGATCAAAAGAAGACATTTCCTGATATTCAATTTGTCCACAGCTTTGATGTGTCATGCTCTATCCCTTATGAATAATCCCTATATGACTGATTGAAGACTGCCAGGGTTGTAAAGCTATCATAACAAAGCAGCGGGTTATCGTTGACGAGCTCTGTGAGAGCAGCTTCTCTGCAGCCAAGAGAGGGCAAGAGAGTGTGAACAATGACGCATGTGATCATCACAACTGGTAACCAGCGTTGTGGTGCCCAAACACGTGACCACAGCAGGAGGTGCATGTCTGTTTTCTTAAGCCTCAGACAATTGCGTTGCAACCCGATGCTATCTCACTGTTTGTCACATAACAGCAGCACCCACTACTTCTCCTTGAAAATCTTTGCCAACACAAGCAGAGGAGTATAGTCCAAAATCCATAAATTCTGGCTGACGGTTGCCTGGCTGCGCAAAGACCGAACAGTCAATTTTGATCATGACCAAAAAGTGATGTTCAGTCTGATGTTCAACTGTTTTTTAGGTTAAATATACTGTAAATAAGTCAGTATATAGCATTTCTATTCTTTTTTTCCTTTTTAATTTAATAATCAACAGACTTCTGTCATGAGGCTATGTCTATCGCCAAAGCAAACAGGAGGAAAAAAGATGGGAAGAAACCAACATAATGCCTTAAAAATCGCTTCTGACCAAAATGTTGCATTTATAATCAATAGCAGAGGCTGTGCTGCTTATTTCCACTCATCACTCGTCAAGTTTTTATTTAAAGCTGGAGTGAATAAATAAGTATTAGCATTGTAAATAAACTATGTTTAAACTGGGGTGGAAAGCTTGGAAGCTAAATTATTCCACTGATTAAACTATTTATGGCTCTAATTAACAGCCACTTTAGAAATTCTGCACTTTTGTCTCTGTCACAGACTACTGTATATGAAAGACAGACATGGAGTCCCAGTTTGATAACCGAAGCCTTTACTAATAAATCTGATAGAAGAAAAACACTCTACTGGAATTTTACATCGAGTACCATCGAGTTTATGGTCTCAGCCTGGATTTTCATGTCTTGTTTAACACAGCATGATATTCATTTTGTTATTTATGCTCCCATTTAGATAAAGTGGATGATAAAGCAGGGTATTATGGGCATGAAATTTCACACCCACTTTAGAAATGAAGGTTGACGTCCACTCTTTCAGTCTTTCGGTAGAATTTGGCATTCCCCTGACCTTAGGCTGGTTGTGAAACAGACAAAACTGACAATCCAAACAATATATGCTATTAAAGGATCATTGTGCACAACCTGTTCTGCGCGTCTCAGTCATTAGCGTCCCGCCTTTTTGACTGCAGCACGACGCTCATTTTGCAAATCATAGTCCTCATTAGTTTCCTGAAGGACAGTAAAGCAGAGTGTGTGTTACCGGGTTAATTCAAAGTTGTTAGCATGTGTGTGCAGTGTCTTTTGGTTTTATAGTCCAATCCTGTCTGCTCTTGTGATGTCTGCTGTCAAAATGCAGAGATAGAGAGGGTCAAACTTTTTCCAAAAATCTTGTAAAAAGAAAGTTATGTTGTACCACCGTCTTTGCTTTTATGGGATTCTCCCCTAGATTTCAGTCTTAGGATGGTTTAAGTATCTCTGTTATAATGCATCTAGTCCGAGCTTCTGAAGTTAAAAAGCTTCACAACAGGTTAGCCATGTAGCATAGGTTACCGCAGCAACTGACCTCTTTTAAACTGAGCTTTGTGAAAAAGGGAAACCTGGGTGGAGATGGTTGGGTAACTCACGGTGATCCTCTCAGGCAATGTGAGCATGGAATGATAATACTCAACACCATCTGACAAGTTTTGAAATATAAACCAAGAAGGAAGAAAAAAAATGTCAATAATACGCTTACAAGTGGACAGCCTCTTGACCGTGATTAGAACAGAGCTGTGCAGAACGATAGTTGACATCCATCCAAAGGTAACGTGGTTGAGACATTTCTCCTAAATCCAGAAACATATTCAGTGCACACATCTCAGCAGATTTTGTGGAACAGAGGCAGATCAAGCAGCTGCTTCCAATTTTTCTATGAATGAAGTCTGGAAAAACACAACTGATCAATAGGCTGTAATACGAGGAACACACCCTTACTGTAGACAGTCTATACGCTCTGTCAACGTCTGCCAAGGGCGTGGTTTCCAGTCTTTACAGCCCCAACCTCTTTATATTCGTTTTCTCTGTCAATTGCATTCACAAAAACTTAAATAACATTTTATTAAAGACATTAAAGATGTCAAAAGGCATTACACAAGTCAATGATAATCATCGCCTCCTTGCTTGAAATTCATAGTTTACCTTAAGGGTTTAAAGACTTGGAATGGCTATAATATTCCTGCCAACCAGGTCCACCCACAGTACAAGAAACATTTTCTTTACTTGAACATTATAGATTTAATAGACTTCCTAAGCTAAATAATAGGAACTGCTACTCACCCCATTTACAGTTCAGTGTTTTTTAATAGCACATGTCTAATTATAAAGAGAAAAATGGGGTCTTTTCACTCCCCATTCTCATGTTGCCGCAGCCCAAAGAGACCTAACTACTGTGCAATGTTCAGGTCATAGGACAGGTGCAGTGATGACAAAGAAAGGTCTCACAGCTAAGATGCTCTCAGAGGGTTACTAAACACACATTTGTTGAGTACCTCATGGCCAAAAAAAAAGAAAATAAATCTCTATACAATACTTAGCTAATTCCCACTTGATTCATGTTTTGCATTTTGGAAAGATAATGAGTCCAAACAGACTAGATTTATGACCGGAGGAAATGGTTTTGAACAGTTCGCAATCAGGTTTTGGACTTCACTGATGGCCACGGTTCAGACTTCATTAAGAGTGTGACTCCAGAATAGCATGAAGAGAGGTTTTCGTATGTGGCTTGATAATGATGCTTGGACAACTGTTGTGCTGAAGGATCTAAGGGTGGCAGGTTTTGGGCTCACACACTGACCAAACTTAAAACCTCCTGTTTGGGTCAAGTAGGTGAAGCAGGGCAAAGCACAAAAGGGCTGACTTAATGGAATTAAGCCATTCAGTCCTTGTGTCATTCGGCATAACTCAGCCTTTCTCTCTGTTTCTCGAATGGCTTCTTGACAGCCACCCTGCCACTAAGGCTATTTTGATTGCAGCTTCAGCGAACAGTAGATTAATTAACTGAAGGTCCAGATGCATGTCTCAGGTCCTGTGTCAGGCCTTTACCTGTCAGAATTTCTTAGGACATGACTTGCAGATGCTGACATCTGCTGTAGTCATTTTTTCTGGGCCTGCTACATCTTCTTTTGTCCTTCAGTTGTCCCGTTTAAAAATTTTTTAAGTACACTCTGTGGACCATGATGAGTTGTGCAAAGGTTTTGGATAATAGCTCTTTGAGAGTGAGCTTGTTGGTGCAAATATACCATTTTATGTCTGTCACACTGTGTTATTGTTGGCGGGGTTTTCTTAGATTCACCTAACGAAATGAGAACGAAAACTGTGTTTTTGTGACAGGTTGCTGAGTTTTCTGTCACAAGGAAGGTCAAATCCAAGTGTCAGAGTAGAGGTCAAATAGAGACAACATGATGAGCAGCCAGCTAAAAATGAGCACTTTATCAAGCTCAAGATGTATTTTAGTCATTTCTGGTTTCAATCAAGAACTTTTAGTCTCTGAAGTAACCAGAAAACTAAAGCCAGACAATGATTTTAGCCATAATTTTCAGCTGTGACCCAAAAGTTAGCAAGGTTTGACTATTTGTTTTAGAAGCATTTTGGCCAAAGACCAGTCAAACTGGTCTGATGTGTGTAGTTTTCTTTCAGGTTGCTCTCTAGCAGACTGATTCAATAGAGGTAAATGCAGTCACCCTTCTGTATTTGGATATGTGGGGGGATTTTAGGACTGAAACAAAATGTTTCATTGTGAGCATCATTAGTTTAGAGATCAGCGCAGACTGCTTTCCCTTATGTTTACCTTTTCATGCCATTTTTGGAATAATAAATTACAACTGACTGACTCTGTACTAGAAACTGGTGTCGTTCTGCGATGTTTGTTCTCAGTACTGTTACTGAGAACCAGGGGCGGTCCTAGCCTGTTTGGTGCCCTGGGCGAACACTCCCTCTCGTTTCTCCTCCACTTCTTTCCTCTTTTTTCTAAACTGAGCACCTGATGGCTTTGATATTTTCTTGTCCATCTTCCATTGTTTTTAATGTTGCACTTCAGTATCAACACCCATCCCGAGTATCACCACAACATAACCTCACAGACCTACACCTTAGTGCACAGATTCGATTTGTATAAGGTTTTTTTCTGGGATTTCGCACAACCCAGGAAAAATCATCAATACATAATGAGCTTGGATTGACAACATTATAAATGAAATGTGCTTTTTTTGGAAGCAGCCCGCCCCTCTCCCTTTTTGACAGGTTGTTTGTGAAACTTCAGCACGGCAGCAGCAGCAGCAAGCAGGCGCACCGAGGGCCCTCGCGCTCACTTTTCGTGTATATGTGTGTGCAAATTATAAGTATATATCACAATGTCTGGTGTTTTTGTGTTCGTTGGTTTGTTTTTATTTAGTTTTAATTTACGAACTGGTTATTAGATGCTGCTCCAGCCAGCCAGAGAATCCCCCGCCGCCCCTTCCCTTCCCTCCCTGTGCAGCACGCAGCAGGTGCACCTCGCTAACGAAGGGCGCCCTTACTCCTCGCAAATGGGCAACAGAAAACTGATCGGTGCCTATGCAATCCCCAAAATGCGCTGGCATGATGTGGGGGCAGCCTGGGTGCGAGCAACTTTTTTTGCCGTTGCCCATGATGCCGCCCCCGGCAACGGCCCATGTCGCCCATATCAAAAACCGCCACTGCTGAGTGCTAACTAGCTCAGCTTTGTGCTGACTCATACAAATGAATCACCCACCTGTTAGCCTCTTTCCTACCACCTGTGCACTGTGTGCCTTCCAGACAAACCAGTCCTAAAATTTCAAGGATGGGAAATAGTCAAAATGTTGAGCTGGTTGTTGTGTTTACTGTGATGAAAATAAGACATTGGCTTTTATTTATACTGAACTGGAGCATCATTAGAAAATCATCCTTTGTTTTTACAATAAATAACTTCTTTTTTAGTAAAAGCTGACAAACTGAGAATCTTCAGCTTCAGCTATGAAATAAACAACTCTCAACAAACCAGGAGAAACGTTTGATAGATGCTATCATCTGTTAGGGGACTATCATCTGACATAGCAAAAGGTGCCACTTGGCTGGTTTTGGTAGCTTGTCAGCCCACTTGCCTAACAACAACCTCACTCTGAGCTCACCAGAAAAACAGTAAAAGGAGGTTTAAATGACTTCATGTGTAGGAAAAATTTTGCACTTGTGAGTTCAGGAGGAAACATCCAGTCTTTTCAAAAAGGTGGGAATAAATTCATCAGTGCATCAAAGGAAACGGAGGAGAAACGTGTTGCAGAGGGTGAAGCTTGATTTCTAAGATGTGGGGGGAAAATTTCTGACTTAAACTAAAGTATCATGTTTTTCTAACCCCACTAACGCTGACCAAACAGCCGCTGAAAACAAAATTAATGAACCTAAAACCTCTAAAAAATAAGTTAACAAGTTATGAACCACATGAGCCCCTGTGGTTGTAAATGTGAATTACTGGCAATCAATTCGGTGTGTAGTTTAGGTCCGAGGCCATGCTGTCAAACTTTAAATGATTCAAAAGAAAAACACAGAGTAAAGCCTTTCTTAATCCAGTCACCTCTGCCTTCAAATAAATGTGGACTGAATGAGTTCCAAAAGTCAGTTTTCACAATATCTTCCCAGCTGCAACTCCTTCGTGTCCTAACATTAGACCTTTAACATTTGTCTAAAGACCTGTGAATAAATATGAAATATCCTGACAAAGTAGTTTAAAACCTTACACATTAACACAACTTTTCCATGGAGACGAGAGCGAGGTGTGTTCTGTTCTGTCTAAATCCGACAGCTGCACTTGGATACTGAGGGAAGTATTAGGAAACTATTAATTGGACATGAGTAGGAGCAAGAACTGTAGGCCAGGAATGGCTCTCAGTGTGACCTTTCCACAAAATTACATATATACACTCAGGGATTGGTTTTCTGCACTTCACTCGATTTTCCCTGTGAAATATGGGCAGTCAGAGTGAACCCAGCCTTGTGACAGGTATACACAATAACACCGAGTCACTGTAAGAGGAACAAGCAGATTTTTGAAGTACTTCCCTTTGTACTTATTTATAACAATTTCCGAGCACCACATTCCTCACTTCAAGTACACAAAGTGACGTCCTGACAGACACAGACTCATCAGCCAGAACGTTTGTGAAACCCAGGTAAGCGAGGTAAGTAAGACGTTTAACATATTTACCCATCATGTGCCTTATACATAAAACCTAATACACTTTTAGTTGAGACAATGAATCAAATAACAAAATCTGCATGTGTTTGTTATCGTTTAATTTTGGTTTTTCGACCTGCATGTTTTGTCTTACAATGTCATTTGATCCAAGCAGCACCAAACGATAGGCAGATATTATAAAAAAGATTAAATGGTGCTCATAAAATTGTTATTGGTGTAATATTTCCAAACTTGAGATGGTATTTGCATGTATTTGGAGTTGCACTTTAAATGATCAAATGTATGCTGGCGTTTCCTTTGGGAGGACACCACCAAATTTTGGGATGCTTTCAGTCTAACCAGCGGATGATCAAGACAAGATTTATCTTTCTATTCACCAATGTGAAAAATTTAACATAGCCACATTTTTATAGGGAGTAATTATCTGGTTCCTTCTGGCTAATGTTGTCTCTCATTGCCTCTCCACACAGACTGTTTACCAGCATGCAACCTGGGCTCTTGGGGTTTTTACCTGCTAGATATAAAACAGGATGACTCAGTGGATATATCATATCTACTACAGACTGCTGTTAATGCCCATTCCTCAGCTACATGATGTTGTTTATAAGATCAGATCAAGTGCAATTGACTAAATGTGGTTTTTGAGTGAATTTACTGGAAGAGGGTGCGGGTGGACATCTTTGCCCTGGGCCCCTGTATAATCTAGAGTCACCTCTGCTGCTGCTGAAAGTGGGTTTCCAAAAACAGTGAAGTAAAAAAAAACAATAAAATCTAAATTTTTATTGGTTTAAACTGTATGTGTGACTTCTTCTATAATACATTTATCAATTTTCAGAGTAAAGTAAAATAATTAGTGGAGTTTAAAATGTGACAAGCAGGCAATATGCTTGTGTCCAACTCATTCTGGAGTCCATTTTACTCTGCTAGCGTGTAGTTTATTATGGTGATGGAATACAGTTTATATTATTCTTGTCTAACATGCAATCTGTAATTTTTATGAGGGGGACTTGAAGCCATATTAAGGAACAATGTGTGTTCCTCGAAATGGAATTTACTGGGTAAGAAAGCCACAGGGGGCCCTCCTACAAGCTTGACTATTTGTTCTGGGGGTTGTGGAGAGATCTGAAAAAGTTGGAAGAAATGTAGAGCCCACCTGTGGACTGACAGTCTGAGACCAACCGGGCCTTTTAAGGGCTGCTGGAGATCCTTGGCCCTGTTCATATCAAGCACGCATGGCCAGGACAGATACACAACTGCAACACACATTGCATGTCACTAACACAATGCTGTGCCTAGAACATGAGATCAGATGTTTAATGTTAGCTGAGCTAAGCCCCATTCCCTCCCTGCTGCAGCCTTTGAGAAGCCTGTCCCAGAAGAATTCGTGCAAAATAATATTAATGATGATGATGATACAAATGATATTAACAGGAGGCGGGGGGGGGGGGGGGGGGACGTTTCAT
>VOQK01039593.1:18581-29025 GCA_015052645.1 Benitochromis conjunctus
CTGGTGGTCAGGTTTTCCCATGTGGCCTCAATATAGACACTTAATCCACGTGAAGGGTTTCTTTCTCAGTTTCTAGTTGCACTCAGGACCAGGAGAGTCAACCGTGTGTTAGCAGGATTGCTTTGAAAGCTATAGCAACCAAGTAATCTAAATATAGCCCAATAACACACTTTAAAATAAAGAAAGATGCTGTGTGTGGTGCTTTGCAAAATACACATCTGGATCCTTATGATTTCTCCAAAGCAAACATTACACAGTTCAAAACACTGACATCATCAGCAGCGACTATCCAAACGGTTTAAGGCTTCATCTTTTAGTGTGCCAGTTCAAGTCAGTCTGAATGAAATATATAACAGTGCTAATGCCCCAAACCACAATCCATTTCCCAAGCACTAGAGTGAGGGTTATGCAGTCAAAGTACTTAATTTCTGATTTATTCATCTTGGGAACATTGTGTTAGTCTGTACACAGGGTTGTATGATGAAAAAAAAAAAAAGTATAAGAATGAATATTTTGTTTGCTTGCTGGAGGATGTGCTTACCACTTTAAATTTAGTGTGGTTAAACGCTCTCTTGTGCCATTCTATTATGATAAGTGGTGCTGAAAAGCATTATTGGCATCGAGAGGCTTTTAAAAGCACCCTGAACCACCACTGGTTAGCATGTGTATTAAAATGGGTCACGACGGTGTTAGGGGACTTGAACTCATCAGAAAAGTGCTCCCTTTCTGCCCCCTCAAAGGGCATATCGTTTCGGTTTCACAAGTGCGGAAAGCAATGAGGTGAATAAAATCTGTAATTGTTCTGTCACTTTTATTTGTAAGCTCTAACCAGAACTGAGTTGGCTGCACTTTCTGTTATCTAACTTCCTTGATGGGGGACATCAGATGATGAAATTCTGGTTACAGCACAGTTCAGAGAGGTGGGGCTGCCACCAACGTGGTCGGACAGCCTGTTTGACAGGAGAACTCTGGGCTAATGAAGGTTGAGGAGTTGAGAAACTTCCTGCTGTTGGTTAATAAGCCAATAAGAAACAAAACAAAAACAGTAACCTCTGTGTGACGAGTAAAACTTATGATTGCCTCAAATTTTTTTCACATTTTGCAACTGATTGAAAGTAGCTGTGGTGACCAGCTGTTCGCCCAGAAGGCAAAACACCAATTCAGACTGACTGTATTCACTCTCACACTGATTAGTGAAGGTTTGCATATAATCACCATCTAATTTATAAACACAGACAGATGCCAACACGTTCCAGTCAGCTGGAGTCAGTCTGTGCCAGTGAGTGCTACTTGTCTGTGGTGTGCCTCTTTGCATCACGGCACTCGACTCAACTGGCTGTTTTCAGGTTATGTTCCTTTATCAAAGCAAGGTACCAAATGCTTGTCATTTTGCTGTTAAATTGACATCCTTCAACAACTACATCACTATTTGTTTTTAAATCGTTGAATGCATGGAGTTAATATTAATTTCTGTGTATGAAGACTGCAACAGATTTGTTTTCCCCTATTTGTCACAGTGAATCACCAAATATATTGTAAAATATATTGTACTGTATGGAACTGCCAACTCGACCCACGTGACTGTGGAAGGACTCGTCTCATTAGTGTTTTCCCTCTATCTTAATGCACCAAAGTTGCTTTGAAAGTGCCAGCTGACTGAGTGGTCTTTGACCCGGTCCCCATCTTTGAAGCAATCATTTCACATCAATTACACAGTCACAATTTAATTTTATTCCTGCTGCGGTCTCCAATCACTGTTTTACCTTGAGTAACTGTAGGATAAGTGCGCAGAGGAAATTACATAGTCATGCTGACTATCTAATGCACTGTGATTCAAAGAGAGCGGCAGAGTATCTGCTAAACTTTACACTGTTGTTCATGTGCTCAATCTTTTGGCCATTACAGGGATGAAAATAGATTTTTTAGATTATGATGTATGCAAAGTTTTGTGAAGATTGTATCCTACCCCTCTCTCTGCGTTCTATGGTATATTCATATAGTCATGAAGGTACGATCCTATCAGCTAATCCACCTACCAGCACTTCTGAAGCTCACTAATAACCGTATTAGATCGAGGGGCTGGCAAGCTAGCATAGCAACGTCTAGGTGTGGCAATCAAAATAAATTTGCTAATGAAGACAGAGTTGATCTGCCGTGTCCAATACTTGTGATATTTAACACAGTCGCGGCTTCCTGACATGCTTCTGACCTCATGGTGGGAGAGGATGTAGATGAGCAGAGGAAGAAGAGGAAACAGAGCCGCCGCCCACTCACAGGCTTCCACAGAGCTCCTAGGGCTGTTATCAAATGTCCAGCTGTGCCATTCAACCTCAGAACAGCTCTGCTCTGCTCAGTGTTTAGTTTTCTGGGTCAAAGGTCGAGCCGAGTTCTCTAAATATTTTATGGACATAGAGGCATAAAGGGAGCATGAGCAAGCATGTACGCAGATGTCTCAGGATGATTAAAACAAGATCCCAGTAAAGATAAAAAAGGAAAAACATTATTTTCTTCAAGGTCATGTGATGCAAGACCATCACACACAGATTTACAACAAATGAACTAAAGGATGCATTCGTATGCATGAAGGCTAGAATGAACTCAGTGAAAGAACTGCAGTGTTAGGACTCATTAACAACACGATTAAAATCTTACGCAGTCATTTATTTACTAAAATATGAGGTTGGATCAGTCAGGTTGTCTGGAAAAGAACGAGTCCATCTTGGACTAACTAAAAAAGAAAGCATGCATTGCCAGAATAGTAGTCAAATTGATGCAATGTTACCAATTTAAAAACGTTTAATTGTGCAGTGTGGATCTTGAAATAACAAAACCTTCACTTTGCTTTGCTCTCTGAGCGATGGGACCTTGAAAACCTTTCAGTAAACTTGACATGGGGGCTGTGTAATGTCTGCTATTGTGGATTAAACATTTGCCTCTTAGTGGGTTTGCCTCCAAAATACACTTGACTCACCTCTTGGAGATGGTGGGATACTATCCCCTGTTGACCTTTGATGGAAATTGATCTTGGCGCATGTTTGAAAGACTTTCTCCAGAGGAACGTCATTTACACACATGCTTGCTTTCTGTCTGTGAGAATATGCTCTCCACTGTCCATGCGAATACTGTAATAGGCCTGGGAACCAATGAAGTGTGGTTGCTACTAAGCAACAGTATCAAAGTAAACTCAAACAGACTGGCACTTAGTTACCAACTGAGCACGTCAATGGTTTATTTTGACCTATATTTAACAGTAAAAGCTTGCCATATTGGTACAAATATAAACTGCATGCTGTAGGCCACAGTGCCAGCAAGCAGAGGGTTAAGTGCCACAGTAACATCTGTTTCTGAGTAGTTCAGCACTTTTGGAAATGGATACCGCTCTCATGTGTGTGCTAAGAACATTACCACCCCATCACCACCTCACAGCTAGATTCTTCTCCGATTTCAGTTGGTCTTTACACAGTTTAAAGGAATAATTTCCACTTTTAAATGCACTTTTATCAATTTTGTAACAATTAGATTGGCACCACTGTCATATCTGAGAATATGAAGCTACAGCCATGAGTTAGCGGTGTTTACCATAAAACATCTAGCCTCGCTCCATCCACATCAGCATTTAAGAAACTCTAAAATTCACTTTTTTAACATGGTACTTTTGTTTATTCAACAGGCGCAAAAGCAGTTAGGTTCATATATATTTCGACAATAATGCAATTTTTGTAGTTTACCCTCTTAAATAACAACACTTTACAAACAATGGTTTTCTTAATTGGCCGTTTTTTGCTGAAGTTGTGGACATCAACAAATGCTTCATTTCTTCCCTTACAGAGCATTCTCGTTCCCAACGCGTAACATACAGATGATTTGTCACTTTCAGAAGCGTCTCATAGTAACGCGGTAAGTATCCTTCTGCGTCCCTATGATACGCTCCGGATTGTGGATGGAATCCATTAAAATGACGCTCGCGCCGGTAACACATGCTCCAGCCATCTATTGCAGCCCTAACCTTAACCATAACCTTAACCGTATCAGTGTTTTCCAAAGTGATTCATGATCAGAACTTAAAATAAATTTACATGTCTACATTCATACCAAACGGCTCTCATGCCTCATAACATACCGACGATTTGTCACATGGCATCGGTATGTTACGTTTTGGGATGAGAACGTGTTGTCCCTTGAGATGCTCTGCTAGGACTGCATGTGGTGCTTGTTCATCTATAACTGAAAAAATGCTTGGTTGGATTTAGCTCAGGTGACTGATAATGGCCATTAAAGAATATCAGTCATCTCAATTTACTGGTCAGTTAATCGTCCAAAATGGTCTCTGAGCTGTGTATAAAAATGGCCAGATAGTGCAATACTTACCCCTTGAATTAGTCATCACTTCAGTCTAATCTTGATTGCTTGATCCACTGTGTTGGTGTACAGAGGCTAAAGGATGTGTTTGAAAACTTACTACCGGTATAGAAAAATCCAAATGGTTTACAATGTTTTTGCTGCAACTGAATATAAAGCGGTGATTAAAGATATACAGGCAGGTTTGATTAGTGTGCTAGTCCTATGGTTACCTAACAGCGCTACCGCAACTCCGGACAGTTTGTTTGCCTTTCACATGAGAGGTGGGGCAGGAGGGTGCGGGATGAAGACTGAGGATCGTTTCCCTTCGGAGAGTGTCCTTACTCACTCTCTCTTCCCACCCAAGATTTCCAAGCCGATTTGAAACAATACTGGTTTTAGGAAAGAATTTGATCTCAGTGGGAGTTCCTCTGTTTTGCCAAGGGCTTAATGGTTTCTGTGTTTCAGGTAAGGCCTCTTTGCGGTGTCAGCTTTGACAGATTACACAGGATTTTTCCAATGTCAGATATCACCCCACTGCTCACCGGCATGTCCGGAATCCCTAAAAAGGAACAGCCCTCACTGTATTCCCACCCTTTCACCATATCATGCTAAATAATTCAACGTTCATTCAGAGGAAAGCAAAGATGAAGCACATGGGTAGCGGTAAAATATGCTGATGTTGGAATTTAGGATTACCTCCCTGACTTAGAAGAGAGGTAGCAGCTCCACAGAAGCCAGCTAGAAAGTTCAAAGTTGAAGTGCAGTTCTCTTCCCTGCAGGAACTGTGGTCTCCTCCAGCTGTGCTGCTGTGTTTGAGGGCTGGGTGTGCTGCAAGTGCATCCAACAGACTTACAGACAAAAGAGCACTCCCTTTAACCTTCTCTGGGGGGAACGACGGATGACTTGGCTAGGTGTGTAAGCCATCACACACCCTGCTGACAGTCCGGCCTGTTCCAGCTCCACGGCTGTACATCACACAGATGGTCTGTGTGTGAGTGAGAGAGAGTGAAGAGGTTGTTGCTTCTGGTTATCAACACAGCACAGCTTTATGATTCATATCTAGTATTAGTGTTAAGCACAGAGCAGGGAGGTTTTACTTTCCACCAAACCGTTTGTTCTTCAAAAATACAAATCAGCCCGATGAGTTCGTTAAAGTGTCATACCCACAGGAAACAGGCTCACAGGAACCTTTGTATGTACTATTATAGCATTTATTTGCCATCCATCTCTTAAACTGCATATTACATCTTACATCTATTATGTTCTCAATACGCTTCACTCAAGCTAAGGTGGCCCTTTTTCACTTTGTTTATGCTAACACAATACATATCGTTCAGTTAATTAATTAATCAGGTCAACATTAGCATGACGCACGTCATTTGACGTTTACCCCTCCTAACCGTCTGTTAGACAAAAGACCACACAGCTATCAGATGGAGGAATTTATCACCATCGAAGACTCGGTTTTCATAAATAACATCTTAATGTCATCAACTTATGCCTCTCATGCGAAGAAAAAAAAGTCACGGTGTATATTATGTCATTAAATAAATAAATAAAACACATTAATCTCCCAGTTGTTGCACAAGATAGTACATGACCTGCATTACATACAGCAACATAATGGTGCAAGACAGTCCTGTGCATGTCTTTACTGTTTTAGCTGATGTTAGCTCGCACACGGTGTACAAACAGGAGCTTTGCACAGGCACAAAGATGTTAATCAGGAGTAGCATTGGATGACTGTTAAAAAGCGGTCCTAAAAGGATAGCCAGTGCTTTGAGATGTTTTGACCAGGCATCAGTATCTGAGTAGTTGGTATCAAGGGCGTCCTCCCTGCATATCAAGTGCCCGTTGCTTGGTTTTTGATTATCATGTTGCTTGCAGTATTTATTTTTCTTCATTTGTTAGACAGACACTTGGCTCTTTATCAAAAACACTAACACCAAACTGCTGTGTTTGGTATGTGGTTGTGTCTGCATTTGATTTCCCGTGTACTGTAACACGCGATTCTTACCGGGTCACTGGCTTTACTGGTCTGGAGATGAAGAAGTAGCTGACTCAGCAAAGCAGCAGAGAACGAAAAGTCCCACAGATGAAGAAGCGATAACTCTCACTGAGCTCAATGTGTCACATTTAGTTGGTTTGATAGATTCTCCCACACCAAGTATTACTTGCCTCGAAAGTGCCAAACCACTGCAGCCACAGAAACCATTCCAGTTAAAACTACATTATGACTTTTCTTCATAACAGCATTCAGACACAGCGACAGACCTGAAGTCACATATGTACAGTTTGCATTTCTAAAAGGTAATGTACAAAAAACAAAACAAAACAAAAAATCTGCTGAGATGAAATAGTAACATCTTTTAATAAACTGTGTTGCCACACTTTGTGTGTATTCTCTAGATAGATGTGGAGGTGACCTAAATGGTTCATTGTACTCTGCATGCAATGACACTGAAAATCCTCTTTCTGTCAGTTGCAGGCAGTTTGTGGTCACGACTACTATGGTATATGGAATGTATGCCATGTTTAAACTGTTTGGCATATTCAGGGTTAGGACAACAAAGCTGTGTATATATGAGGTTTATGCAGATCAGCCACAACATCTGAACAATACAAAACAGCTTTGACCCAATGAAACATGAATATGGGACCTCTGAGTCCCATCCAAAAAGCCAGATCCTTATTCTGTATTCTGGGACCTACATAGCTTAAGTCCATCTTCACCAGCGAACAATAATCTTCCTGCTCTGCCCTCACAGTTATTCCCATAGATCTAAACTGCATTTTCAAGTATGTGTTTATTTTGTCCTGGATTAAGTATTTGCTATTTATGTTGCTGCTTTTGCCATTGATTCCAATAAATCACATACAGTATTTGGAAAAAGGAAGTTTTCTCAGGACTGTATGCAATCCTAAATCTGAACAATAAACTGGACTGCACAATTCAGATGCCCTCTACAGGGAAGGGCAGAGCAGGGTGTACCTACTGCAGAGACTCAGGTCTATTGGAGTGAAGGCCCCACTCCTGAAGACCTTCTATGACTCTGTGGTGGCCTCAGCCATCTTTTACAGTGTGGTCTGCTGGGGCGGCATCATCTCTGCTAAGAACAGGAAGAGACTGAACAGGCTGATCCGGAGGGCCAGCTCTGTTCTAGGATGCCCTCTGGACCCAGTGGAGGTGGTGAGTGACAGGAGAATGGTGGCTAAGCTGTCATCCCTGTTGGACAACATCTCCCTCCCCATGCAGGAGACTGTGACAGCACTGAACAGCTCCTGCGGCACCCACAGTGTGGAACGGAGAGACTACACAGGTCTTTCCTCCCAACTGCTGTCAGACTCTACAACATGGTCTCTGCAGAGGACCACACATGTGCAGACAGACGCACACACACACATCACAGTATTTTATTCTATTTTGCATAGTACTTATTCTATTGTATAAAGTATTTTATTCTTGTTACATAGAATATTATTCTATTTTATCTTATCCTATTCGATTGTGTTTTTTTTAACTTTTACTGCTCTTAACTTGTACTTTCTGCCGTGACCAAAAAATTTCCCACGTGTGGGACTAATAAAGGTTATCTTATCTTATCTTAAATTTTAAATGTGAAAGTTCATGACAACACAATCCAAAATAGACTAAACAATTATGACTTGTTTGGAAGGATTACCAAAACAAAGCATCTTCTCTGTATGCTAGAGTCAGTTGTGAGGCCATCTTTCTGGCAGCTAAAGCGTAGCCAACATTGGGTCATGGAACAGAACAATGATCCCAAGCACAACAGAAAATCTAAAAGAGAATGACTGAAAAAGAAAGAATCAAGATGCTCCAATGGGCCAGTAAAACTCGGGACCTCGACCTGACTGAAATACTGTGGTGGGACATGACATGGCTAATGTTGTGAGTCTGTTTCAGCACGATGTGTCCCTGAACCTAACCGAGTACCACTTCCTGTCCCACTTCCTGTTCCTGTTTTGTTGTCTACCCTAGCATCTTGGATGAAAACCATGTGGATCACATCTCTACCACTCCACCTGCCTTATGAGGACCTTGTCCATTGTTAAATGCTAAGATATTTCTTTAAAGTGAGAAAATATAATTGGGACTATGTTTTTAAAGAAGAGAACTGCACGTGAATGGGAAGTCTAAACAACCCTCAGATCAACTGAAAAAATAAAATACAATAAAAATACATAAACTGCTCCACTGAATACCAGAAAAATCCCAGTAGAATTCATGTGAAGCATGTACTGACACATAAGAACTCAAAGATACTACAGTAAAGCTGGACCTGTATTGTAATACTTTAATGCAATTTGAAAATGCAAAACTGCAATATATAAACATTATATAATATTTAAACCGCCAGCAAGGAAAAACAATAATGGCTACAATAATGATGACAAACTAGTGGAGTGTGCAGTTATGTAACATAAACAGCTGCCTTGTGGGAGCAGTTATGGAACCAAACAATTTTTATATTGGTAAGAACAGTATTCATTTTGGAGTGGCACGGAAATCTGTGGCTTTTTTTCCTCCTGCATGTTTACTATTTTAAGTCACACACTGACATATACTCACTCAGGCAACAGTGACCACCATATGAAGACCACTGTAATGAACTGCAAAGAGCAGGTTTCAGCATGGATTGCAGAAACCATAATGTAGGCTCATAGGAAAAAGTGGAAATTAACTACACAGCAAAATAAAACATGAAGACATTGATCATCTGTTAATAAACACTGAATTTACTATATCCAATGAATATGAATATATCCAAAGCAAATAATGTACTTTGAAATGAATTGTGTGGCAATAGGTACTGAATCAACTCTGAATGATGACAGAGCTAAGGACCGAGGTAGGACCCAGTAGCTCTACAGGCTGCTCTGGATGTGCCTGACTGGGGAATGTGGTACAGCCATAGACAGTATAAACCATAGACATATTTTGCATGTCAGAAAAAATTAAGCTAGTGCAGAAATGCTTTAAACCTGAACTCTTTCTGATGGCCACCAGATGGAGATAGCTATAACTGCAAACAGACTTCCTGTCCCACAGAGGCGTATGAGAAAATGGCTTTCTGACTTGAGCACTGTAAACAAGTTCCTGCTCAGTTTGAGGGCTCAGGCATTCAGTCATACTGAATAATGGATTAAGTCTATTCTGTAAATGTGGATTAGCCATGGTATGTTGATTATTGTGCTATAATGAGAATTTGTCTATATAATAATAAAGTGATAAAAAAACAACAATAGAGAAAAACCTCCACTGCTCGAATGACCCTCTATGAGCAAACACTTGGCGACAGTGGGAAGGAAAAACTCTCTTTTAACAGACAGTAATATCTGGCAGAACCAGGCTCAGGGAGGGGTGGCCATGTGCTGTAACTGGTTGGGGATGAGGGGAGGAAGACAGAACAAGGACAGGCTGTGGAAGAGAGCCAGAGATTAATAATAACTAATGATTAAATGCCGAGAGATGTATAAACACGTAGAGATTAAAAAAGGTGACGGAAGAAGCAACACTAAGTGCATCATGGGAGTCCCCCAGCAGCCTACACCTATTTCAGTATAACTAAGGGAGGATTCAGGGTTACCTGATCCAGCCCTAACTATATGCTTTAGCAAAAAAGAAAGTTTGAAGCCTAATCTTAAAAGTAGAGATAGTGTCTGTCTCCCGAATCCAAACTGGAAGCTTTTTCCATAGAAGAGGGGCCTGAAAACTGAAGGCTCTGCCTCCCATTCTACTTTTAAATACTCTAGGAACAACAAGGAAGCCAGCAGTGTGAGAGCAAAGTGCTCTAATGGGGTGATATGGTACTATAGGGTCATTAAGATAAGATGGGGCCTGATTGTTTAAGACCTTGTATGTGAGGAGCAGGATTTTAAATTCAGTTCTGGATTTAACAGGGAGCCAATGAAGGGAAGCCAATATAGGAGAAATATGCTCTCTCTTTCAAGTCCCTGTCAGGACTCTTTCTGCAGCATTTTGGAGTAACTGAAGGCTTTTCAGGGAGTTTTAGGACATCCTGATAATAATGAATTACAGTAGTCCAGCCTAGAAGTAATAAATGCATAAACTAGTTTT
>VOQK01039593.1:29045-49810 GCA_015052645.1 Benitochromis conjunctus
AGACCTTGTATGTGAGGATTTAACAGGGAGCCAATGAAGGGAAGCCAATATAGGAGAAATATGCTCTCTCTTTCCAGTCCCTGTCAGGACTCTTTCTGCAGCATTTTGGATTAACTGAAGGCTTTTCAGGGCGTTTTTAGGACATCCTGATAATAATGAATTACAGTAGTCCAGCCTTGAAGATATAAATGCATGAACTAGTTTTTCAGCGTCACTCTGAGACAGGATATTTCTAATCTTACAGATATTGCACAAATGCAAGAAAACAGTCCTACATACTTGTTTAATAAGCATGTTGAAGGACATGAGGTGATTAGAAATGACTCCAAGATTCCTCGGTGTTACAGGAGGCCAAGGTAAAGCCATCCAAAGTATCTAGTTAGACACCAAAGTAGTCTAAGGTCAGTAGTAGATACAATAACAGTTTCTTCCATTTATTTTCTGTTCTAACTATAATTGACAAACATGCAAATTTAAAGTAAAAATGGGCTAAATATTGACATCTGCACATATGAATGTTTATTTTTGTAAGCTCTGTAGTATGTGCAGAGTCAGTTATGATGAAACTTTCTTAATTCACAATCTCGTCTTTCATCATTCATTTTTCAGCAGACATGGATCAGTATAGGCATAGATAAAACACAGATACATGCGCCATGGAATACCTGGAATGGCCATCCTTACTGTTAAACTGTATACAATGTTTTCTTATACCCCTAACAGCAGACGAGGGGCCTCGGTTAGCATTAGCATTAACAATAAGAAGAAAGGCCTTTTATAGAGGGAAAACAGACAGACACACAGGAGCAGGTCATCATGTGAAAGGTTCTCACAGCCAGAAATTTGTTCAACGCTCAGCTGTAAACTGTATATGTGTACTGGATAAAGGACAAATATGTAATCACTAAGTACACTCCTATAACACTTTTGTCATTTTCAATAAAGAAGAACATTCTAATAAATAAATATGTTCTTCAGTGCTCTTGATAAGCTCTTAACAAGGATTACGCAATTTCATTTCCTGATTTAATAAGTACACAATATTAGATGTCAACCTATTAATTCTCCGTTACACCCATTCCCTAATTATTTCCACAGTTATGAAACTGTAAAACAAGACAGGACTTTGTAACACCATCCCGCTGTGCACGCTCTGTTTTCAAGGCCCATTCAATTTCTCCAAATGGAAACCTGTGCTTGCCTTATTAATTACCAGGAATGCCCTCTCCCAATATCGCCCCAAAACCTGAGTGCTGAAAAGCATGCCATCAAGAAGCCACAAGGCATGTTAGCTGTTTGTTCTCCCTGTCCAACCAGTGTGCCTACGCTTCGGTTTCAGAGAAAGAGCCAAACTATCTGTGCTGACTTGTTTGAGTTGGAGAGCCTGCACAGAGACAGAGTGATTTCAAAAGGAAGAGGATGTGTAAAAATGGGGAGAAAGGGTGGAGGGAAAATAGCATTTTGTGGGGAAATGGTCTTTAAACTTCAGAGGAATGGTGCAGTTTTACACTCATACAGCTATAGTTCACTGACCCAGTGGAATTTTGACATGAACAAACACAAACACATACAAACATTACTGTAGAGGGCAACTGAGAACACTCTGTGCTGTATGATTCTGAGAGCAAAATTACTATTGGACCTGCAGAAACATTCCCCGCATCCATTCACCACAGAAAGAATAACAAAAATAGGAGGCACCTCTGTCTGCACTGCTGTCAGCAGATCTACCTGAAACGCTTAATCGGAGTGAATCATAGATAAAGAAGCGTTTCAAGATTACGAGGGGTTTGATCGAATGCCAATCAAGGTTTAATATTTATTTTACTCAATCACTTGGTATTTAAGGAAAACATATTTTTGCTCCAGACTTATGATAAGATCCTGCAAGAACAAATTTAACATAAGGAGCCTTCAGGCTCTGTGCCATTTTTTAATCTGCAGCTTTTGATTGTATGCCCTGACTTCCTCTCCCCAAGGCCAAGGAAATTTGCCATTACTGTACTCAGATCAAAAACTTAATGGAAGTTTTAAACTCTAAAAAATGAATTCTCATGTAACCTGGTCCCGGTCATCTACCGGTCCCCTTTGCTGAATGGGGAGAGGCTGTACTTTAAAGGCACTCCACCCCTCCTCGCACTGCTCTAAACTCATTCACTTTGCAATAATGAGCTTTAAATCTGTTATTTACTTCTAACACTCGGTAGAATGACACGTATTTACAGTTGGAACCAGAATGCTTTTTGTTGGCTTCATTACCTCATGGTTGAATGTTGCTGTTCATTGTGGCAGGTATAATGTTACAAATAGTGAGGTCTCCTAATGTGTATTCACTTTAGTAGGGTGTATATACACGCACAACTAAAGTCATCATAACTCACGAAAGCTTTCGCCAATGCTCAAAATTTTGCGAATTATCATTTTTTTCATGTATCATGATACTCCACAGTGGTTTGGTTTGATGATATAATGTTTCAATGATATAAAATGAATAAAAGAAGACACAAAAAGATGTAAAATGATCAAAAAGAGAAACAAAAAGCGCACAAAGAGGCATCAAATTACAAAAACGAGATGCAAAAAAGACCACAAATAAATGTAAGATTGACGAAAAAGAGACAAAACAACTAGAAAAAGGTGCAAAATAACCAAAACTAAACAAAAAACCAGCCTCAAAGACATCTAAAATGACCAAAATGATGCACAAAAACAACCACAAAAAGATAAAATGACCAAAGCAAGATGCACAATGATCACAATGAAATGCAAAACATCCACAAGGAGATGTATAATAGGCAAAAGAGACCTAAAATAACTACTACAAGATGTAAAATAACCTAAATGAGACACAAAAAGATGTAAATGACCAACATAAAGCACAAAACAACCACAAAGAGCAAAGAGAGTTAAAACAGACATTAAATGATGTCAAATCACCAAAACAAGACGCAACACGATCACAGTGAGGTGCAAAAGGACCACGAGGAGAAGTAAAATGACCAAAATAGACCCAAAACAACAACAACAAGATAAAAAAAATAAAAAATAAACAAGATTTAAAAAGATTAGAAATAGCTAGAAATGATGAACAAAGACATCTCTGACATATTAGTACGACTCTAAAATGTAAGACAGGCAGAACAAACCTGATTCCCAGAAAATAATATTTTCAGCCGGCGGTTATACCGTAATATCAGATAAGCTGAACAGTTTCCACACACCTGATCAATCCTTGCTAGTTTACAGCTGTGTGCAAACAGTGCATTTAGAGTCATGTGACCAGTCCTCTGAGAGTAAACATTAACGGCTGGCAGCTGTAAGATTTACAGTCAGTGAATTTTGACTAAAATTAAAGTTGCAGCAACTTTTGAGAGCTTCATATTTCTGAACGTCCATCTAAAGATCAAAGTGTGAAGCTGCTAAACGATAAATACGTCTGATCTTGATCAATCTTACAAACAGCATTAGCTGCTGTACGGCTCATGTTAGTTAGGCTAATTGTGCATTGGGAATGAGAAGGTCTCAGAGGATGTTCAGCTGAGTCAGACTTTGAGGCCATACAGAAGTTTTGTTTACAGGTCTTTGCCAGGGACCAGGTGTGGGCTATTATTCCTCATCTGGACAACATAACCCTGGTCCCCAGGGCCCAGCAGGAGGTGGGGCAGTCCAAACCAAACACGCATTGCCCAAATTAACTTTGCGATGTAATATTTTGTCCCCATTGTGTTGCCATGAAATCACTCACGTGTAAAAGAATTTCTCCCATCTCCTCTTTGTTTAATTTGACCCCTCTTATTCCCACGAGCTGTTATGACGTCAGGCTGTTAGGTCTCATTTGTGCTGTTTGCTAAGATGGATTTGATATTTATATCATTTCTGAGGTCATCTCATCTACAGCTACGCGCACAAATGGTTTCTAGAATGTATAAGACAGACGAAAGGTGGTTACACTCAATATTCATGAGTACTGGCCAATTTGTTCCAGAAAGATATTTGCACACATGAATGTAGTTTAAATTGTTTAGTTTTGGTATAAATTTAAAGAACGTGGTCTCTTCTAGATGAGCTCATTCATCAGCAGTGCGAAGCATGCAGACGTGTCAGACCGCCACATTTTAAAGATGATATTTAATGGAAACTTTTCCTAAATATAGAACGAGACAAACTCAAGAAACAGACAGAACTGCATAAACACACTCCAATGACAATCCTCCCTTTTGTTCCCAGAGTTTTTACAAGGTATGTACACACTTTCACACCCTTGCCATTTAAATAAGCGCCATTCCGCTAAAACACTCTGACACACTCTTTTCTAGGTGATTGCCTTTGGGTTATTGCAGCCGTCTAGACAGAGAGAAGAGGAGAACTCCTGGGAATGTTCTTTGTATCGCAGGCGACAACAGCAGCGCAGCCAGAAGCTCGGACAGTAATCGGGAGCTGTTTCTCAGAATCGGCTAATTACTCAGTGCCACTTGAACACACACGTCCACGGACATGAAAGTGATAACATAATGTGACTTCTATTCCAAGCACATACCAGAGGGCTTTACTTCTAGCTCTTCCATCCCATATTACATGTTCTTTTCTGGAAACTATGCCTTTTGGACTGCAGCCTGGAATAAATTAGCTGCTTTATTTGTAGGACTGTTGAAGCACTAATGTAAGGATTGAATTCTCATTGACTTTTGGTTTAAAAGACTCACTCCAGAAGTGTTTATTTTGATTCTACTGTGACATGCGTGTTCCTGGTTTACATTCACTGGACACTTTTAGGTACACCTTGGCAGTAAGAGTGCACATCCACGATGCAATTAAACCATCACACCATGTTCTAAATGTGCTCTGCTAGATTGAGATGTGGTGACCGTGGAGGCGTTTTGATGCATTTTGATGTTCAAAGGCCTAGTTTGAAATGATTTGATCATTGTGACATGGTACGTTACCCTGTTAGAAACAGCCATCAGAAGATGGGCCGACTATGGTGTTTAAAGGATGTTCAACCAGTACTAAAAAGAAAAACTGTTCCAAGAAAGCATCCCTTACAGCACCAGCGGACAGAGCTGTTGATGCACAGTAGACATGCTTTAATGTCATTGCTTCGAGGCTCAATTAAGTTAGAATAAGTGGTTATTTGAGGTACTGTTGCCAGTGCAAAGCAGTCTGGCCTTTGAGCTCCAGTGCAAACAGGGGATTTTCACTCGGAGCACTTTCTCTTTTTCAGGTTGTTCTCTAAACCCCAGAGATAGTGGTGCAGGAAAATTCCTGCAGTTTCTGAAATAATCAGACCAGCCTGTCTGTCACCAACATCCATGTCACATTCAAAGTAGCTTAAATCACCATTCTTTCCTATTTCTGATGCTGTTGTTTTAACCACGTCTGCATGCCTAAATGTTTCTACCATGTCACTGCTCGTTACCCTTTGTATTGGGTGTACTGGGCTTGTATTTTTTTGGTTGATAAAAAAACAAAACCTTAAAGACTTAAAGCAGAAATATTTTATTCCTTTCCCAGCAGAAGCGAACTACCGTAAGCTGATCAACACATTTTTCTTTTTCTGTTTTTTTCTGCATTTAATTTTCATAACCTTTGATAATAAAAAAAACAGAGCTGTTTGTCCTTTGTTGACCATGGGCCCACCAATGCAGGGTGAAACATGATTACTGGCGGGCCCATGGTCAATAAAGGGTTAAAGGCATTCGCATTAAAACAACAGCGCTGTCTGGAAGCACACTTCTTACCTAAACTCTTCTCAAACCTGTGCAAACGTTTTTTATTTTCATTTTAATTAATTAATTAATGAATTTTTCTAAATGTATGCAACACCTTGTAAAATTCCTCCAGAGCTGGAGCCGTTTGAAAACAGACGCTGTGTTTCTCAGCGCCTGTTTATCAGAGCAGAACAGTTTCTACTACAAGCTCAATTAGGACGTGGTCATGTGTTTAGCTGACAAGCTCTGAGCCAGAAAGCTGACTGACTAATTGAGGCAGTGGAGACCAAATTTATAGGGTTTGACCCAGTAAACCCTGAAGGAAGACACACACACACCTACCCACACATCGAGGGCTCAACCACAACATGTAAATATACATTAAATTACATTTTGGGGCCTCGCCGTGGCCTTTGTGCAGTATGTAGCTTTATTTCCATCGAAGCAAAAGAATTCCTCATATACACTGACAGAGCTGTGGCTACTCATGAAACACTTAAGACTTAAGTGGGTTATGTAACATTTAAGGTTAAATAGTGGAAGGAAACATGTACTGTCAAAGCATTCAGACATTTCTCATGCAAGATGTTTGCCCGTGCTTTTCCTCCAGCATTTGCAAAAGAATTAAGGAAGAAACTTTAAACTTTTTTTAACTAAATTTGAACTACGATGACTTTGTAATTACAGCTACAACAAGAAGAAGTCATTGCAGAGGAAGAGAGGGTTAGACGTACAAATCTGGGAACCATGCAGTGCGACTACAGCACTGTACTGTCATTAGACAGCACTGGTTGTTTCCGTACTTTGCTCAACGGCACTATGAGAGCAGCAGCTGAAGAAGGAAATACTGTTAATCTTTTGATCTCGTGGAAACAGTGTGTTTATTTGTGAGACTTTAGGATATTTTTATTTTAACCATAAATTAGGGCTGAGGCGTTGCCAAACAGCAACCTTCAGAGCTGAAAAATGAAGCTGAAACAGAAGACACTGCAGTCCCTCTAAACGGCCACTTGAGGTTGTCTCCAAAAGCAAGTTTATCTCCATATACTGTTTGTACTCTTCTGTAGGAAAAATACATGTTTAAAGCATACTGCAAAAGGCTGTTTGGGTCTTTATTCCTTATTTTACCTTTTGTGAGTTTTGTTATGCATTTTTAGGAGTTATCAGGGGGCATTTTTATCTGTTACCCTGCACAAAAACATTGATCTCATATGAGAAAAGATGCCTTGTAAGTAGTTTTCATGCTTCATTGTGGAGCACTTGAAACAGTAGTTTGGATGTTTCTTTAGCAACTGCCGAGCTATCAGTATTAGATTGTTTAATATTAATTGCCTGTGACCTTTTAACAAGGCAGAGTAATTGACCCGACTTCAACCAGTTTCTTGTTAACACACACATATATAACAGGAATAATTCATCTGCCATGAACTGCAATTTAAAAAAAAAACCCTGTGCCGTTCAGTGACTGTATAAAAAAACTTTGCCTGCTATGCTTTGCTTCTTTCATGGTCTAATTTTACATTTGTATGCATGTTTGTTAAGCTCACCAGTTGTCAACAGGACCAATCAGGATCGTGGATCTTGGGCAGGACAGCAGTCTCTTGTTCACACTATTTTCAGCTTATATTTTCTCTCACAGGAGCTGGAAGCTGTTCCTTCGCCCCGCTGGAACAGTCTCCCATTTCTTGTTGTTCCTTACTGATGTAGTAATTCACACTTATCACTTTGTTACTCTTGGCTTATTTGATTCAAGCTGGTTTTGATCAGAATGTTAGCCACAGATCTTAAGTGTACAAAGATATAACGAGAACACTGTTTTTCAGTGTTCAAATTGGTGTCAGGGTAGCATACATTTTCTGCAATTACACATGCCCACAGTATTTTATTTTATTACAGCACTCCAGAAAACCACATACTGTGCCATACAAGTTTTCTCTGGCAAGTTTTCGCTCCAAAAGTTATTTTTAGCCCTTGACGTTTAAGTAAAACACAACATGTACTTGAGCAAGTTCCCCTCGAATCTTCTAAACTCCATATTCTGGTTTCTCTTGTTGACTTTATCGGAACATTTTTAAATGCTCGGTGTGAAGTATGGTACAATATTCCAGTATGGAAGAAGGCAAAGTGTAAACACAAAGCAGCGTCCATGGAATGATTCATACGCTATTTTGGGCCTATGAATGGAGAAGATAGGAAGTGAGAACTTGCGAGAGGAATGTGATTGGTTTAACTGGCACTTCAAAGGCAACACGGAAGACTGGAGCAATATGGAACATGTTCTGTCAGTAGAAACAAATTATTATTGCAATTTACTATAAATACAGCTCACTGGGTGTTTTTGGCAGTCTGGAAGGAAACAAACCATTTAGAAATACTACCCCAGCTGACCTCTCGAACATGAGTCGTATGAGTGTTCGTAATAATATTTCCTTCAGTGGAAAAGCTGAAGTAGGATTTGTTTGGCTATCTAGTTGTGTTGTTTGTCTTAAACTGTGAAAGGTGAGTGAATAAAATACACAAAATCTTGGTCAGGTGCTGTTTTTCTTTTCCCCATTTCAATCTCTGCAGTGGAAAGAAAGCAACAAACACATTCAGCTTTTATGAGATACAAATCCCAAAAAGCAACGTGAAATAGCAAAGCTACAGTGCAGAAAACTGTAGTTCTTTGAGTGGCTACTTGATGCTAACACCACAAGCAAGTCAATCCCCACCAGCTATCATATCAGTAGATAAAGTGGAGCCAAAAGTGCAGACTTGAAAACGGAGTTGATAAATGCACTGAACTAGTTGTTATATAGTGCTTTTCTACTCTACCTGAGCACTCAGAGTGCTTTTTACAACTCATTCACCCATTTATATCATAAATTAAAAACAAAGCCTTATTTGGGTGAAGCTGAAAGAAAAAGTCCAAAAAGTCAACTGAGGGAAAGGACTCAGGCAGGCAGACAGTTCAAACAGTGTAATACAACAAGACACTGAGACAAACTAAGGCCTTAATACACACCTGAGATACTCGAGGAAGTGGACAGAAGAGGGTGATGAGACACAGCTGGAGCTAATTAAATGAGACAATGAATTAAAACTGCTATCCAGAGCCTATCCCAGCTATAGGGGCACATAAGGTAGTCTGATGCAGAGAGCCAGTCCCATTCACACCTACAGTACGGACAATTTTGGGTCCCCAAATAACCTCTGTTGGAGGAAGCTGCCAACATATAGGCCATATTTATAGGCCATATCTGGGCAATAGATGACAGATAGGCCTCAGTTTTGCTAACTCAAGTAACTGTTATTCTCTCTAAGTATTTTTAATAGAATTCTCTGATACATAGTAAAGCTTGCAGTTTGTTGGGTCTACAAGCAATCCCAAAGTTTGTGCTTCAGTTTGAGTAAATTATCTGTCTGTCTTCCACCCATACACGCCATGGATGTGGGCTCCCTAACCAAGCTTGCTAGTGTTAACTGAGAACATAATGTTCCACACTATTTTCTAAATATGGTCATTTGTGGCTCTAAAAAGAAAAAAAACTCAACACTGTGGGAACCAAAAGGCCATTATCATTGTGTTGAGTATGGAAACCTCTGGATGATATCGTGTGTCAAATTCTGTTTCTATATACAGTTCAGCCCTGTTGTTTTAACCTACCAGCCAATTGAAGCCTTTCAAAGTGGAGTTTGCCCATTTCCACCTGTAGGTATGCAGTGTTCCTTCCCAGGGTCGTTTTCAAAATCCAGAGCAGTGGATCAAATAATCTTAATTGCTTGTAGTGTCTGTTTGTACATTTGTAATGAGTACACTTAGTTAAAGAACAGACTGTTCCTAAGATGGCTAACCAGCCCTTACTCAAGTCTCGAGTTACCACTCCCACTCACAAATTGAAATTGCTCACCTGATATACAGTTGTGATGTTTTCGAGCTTCAGGTGACCTGCTCTATCTCCTGACCTGCAGCCACCCCAGTGAGGTATACAGGCTGAGACCACCTGTATGAACTTCTTATGCAAATCCGGCGCTTTTGTTCAGGAAGCAGGCCTTAAACAATTGTAACTTCTAGGCAGTGTTGGTCAAGTTACTTGAAAAAAGTAATTAGTTACTAATTACTGATTACTTCTCCAAGGAAGTAATCCCGTTACTTTACTGATGACTTATTTTCAAAAGTAATTAGTTTTTTTTATTACGATACTCGACCTGAATACATTATAAACCTTTCAGCCCAATTCTATTTTTTCTGCATATTCCAGCATATAAAATTGAATCAAATGGAAAAGTCTCTTTTAAAAACTTGTTTTATTAGTTTTAATCTTTTAATTCTATGCACATTGCATTAAGCAAACATTTTATTAAGCGTTAAGCATTAAGCATACATTTTTAAATTATATGCAACATTCTCTGACTGAAATTTGTTTAACATTTAAACCTATTTTCTGCATTTTCCAGCATATAAAATAAAATAGTTTTTTGTGTTTGCACTCACTCTTTGCAATAGATGCGAGTAAAACACAGCAAAAAAGAAATAAAATCAAAGATTCAGCAGCACTAAGTCCAGTCGCTCTTAAATCTATTTCCACCTGTTTAGCAGGAGTGGGGTCGGTGGAGGTTTGCCCGGTGCCGCAGCGGTCATGTCAGTGGGGCGATCCGGGGGTTTCTCTGTGATTTTCACGTTCCCGTGGCAGTGTGCTCGGCGCTTGCTCGGATTTGAAGTTTAATATTTCACTGTAGAAAGAAGTTTTCTTCCCACGCAGAGTGTACAGCAGACGCTAATGTTTTTGTCACGTCGCACGTGCTTATGTCATTGTCATGAGACACTCTCAAAGACGAAAATCACGGTTTAGTAACGCAGCATGCTTACGGGTAATTCCTTACTTTACTCGTGCCTTGAAAAAAGTAATCAGATTACAGTAACCCCTTACTTGTAACTGCCCATCTCTGCTCCTAGGTGGACAGAGTTCAGATGCAGTTTCAAAAAGCCTCAGGAAACTTGCAAAGTTCTTGGTCTATGTAGCCCTGGTCAGATTTGAATCTACCTGACTCTGTAACCCTTCACATTATTCAAAATATCCACTAGTCAGCATGCTTGATACATGCCTTTCTGGATAACAGATGTAATACCTAACCATGCTGGAGAGTCCTCAACCAACCTTAAACTTGGAGGTAGATGGTAAACTTGCAGCTTTGGGTGCCCTACCAGCAGTTCTCCTTGTTCTGTTGAATGCAATGTATCTCCTCCATCTCTCTCACGTGGCACAGTTTTATCTCTCTCTTTCTCTCTCCATTGAGTTAACCAATCAGTATGTCTTTCAGAAAGGAGAGGCCTTTTGGAGATATGCCTTCAGTGGTATCCACGCATCATTACAAGCATCAGTTTTGTTGGAAACAATTACTAAACCACTGCCACATGTGGCTTAGAAAGCATGAAAAATGCTGTGTAATATGTTTTCCAGCACGCAGGATTAAAAAAACAGACAAGCATATCATACACACATGAAATGATTTTTATGGTTTTACTGAGGTCTCTACTCTGCAGGAGCCTCTGCCACCCAAACTGATGAACAGAGCATGAAAGATAAGCTCTTATCTATGTTGGACCCAAGCTCATTGATGCATAATTAAACAGCATGAACTTAGTATTAGCCAGGATTTAAGCATTTCAAAATATGTAGAATAATTATGTTAGTTTGTTGAACAGTTTCCAACTAACGATACCAGATATGAACTCGTGACCTACAGAGGTTCTTTGACCCATTTGGGATTAGATCTAGTACTTTCAGAAAAACAACTCTCAATTTGTTCTCATCTAGGGGGTTCAGATTACTGCTGTTCTGTCAGATGCTGCTGGTGTTACAGAGAACCGTGAGATGTGTACAAGGCGTACTTTGGTGTTGGCGCTCTAATGCATCAGCCATAGCAGTACTGGATGCCAAGCGATAACAGTTATCTTTTGAAGAGCTAATAAGTCTGCATTTGGAAGTTGGAGGACCGGTGGAGTAAGCCACAAGTGTACGAGCCAGGAGAAAGTAGTGTATTGTTTGGCACCTTCTTTCAGTGTTTTCACTTATTGTGCCCCTGTGTAAAGGTAGAGGAGTGCAACATAAATTTACGAAGGAATTTCATCAAATCAAAATCAGAACAGTGATTTAGCAGTAATGTGGGATATTTAAGTTTCTACACAGGTCTAAAAAAGGAAGTGACCATGAGTGGAAGCAATTTTACTCCAAGGTGAACCATGGCCAAAACAATAAACAAAGCAGAAGTACCTTTCCAGAAAAGTGCTGACTAACATTCAGTGGAAGCACGCTAAAGGAAAAGACATTTACTAAACGTAGTTGCACGCTAAGGTAACCAAAACAGGAGAAAACAGTGCAAAAGGGGAAAAAAAGGCAATCCAGCTCTTTAATGTGACTGCTATTTACATCAAAAGTAATTTAATCTGTTCACAGCAGAATGAACGATATGAACTAAACTGCTGGATGTGGAATCTGAAAGATTTTCAGACAGTAGGAACTGTATTTAAAGATGGACAAAGTCACAAGTACTGGTTTTGAACTCCCTATTTTTATGCTTTAATAGTAACATTTTGGCCATTGCTATTTCTTTATTTCTTTATTTATTCTGGAGCCAAAAGTGACCGTATCTGAATGAAGGCATGGAGGTATCAGCTAATGCTTATAAGCCTGGTTACAAAGTTGTATCTACAAACTGTATTTGTGCAACACACATACCTGCTAATTACTGTTATGAAGCAGAATAATAAAATATTAGCCCAAAGCACATGCTAATCTGTGTCAGATAATTATACTAGGTACCAAAAACACAGAAGAGATCCAGCTCAGTGACTCACTGACACAGTCTGCGGGAGCAGCCCGTGTGGGGTGTGTGTGGGGGACCCAGGCGAGGAGACGAAATTTACTTTAACCAAAGGGAGCCTTTATTTGGGGGCTGACACAGATGTAACATAAACCAAGGCGAGAACAAACTAGAGCTAAGCTAGACTGAGGTTGACTAAGGTTAAACAGAGAAAACAGCTATGACGACTATGACTGTGGGGGTGTGGAGGGATGATACACAGACGACGTGACGAGGAACGAATGGAAACACACAGACTACATACACACGAGGTGATGAGGGGAAGGGAAACACATGGGGAAACAGCTGATACCAACTAGCGTGACGACACCACAGGGGAAAGTGAAACTAAAACAATGAACACAGAACACAAGGCCTCCTCAAAGTAAAACAGGACCCATACGAAGACGCAGACATGACATGAGCTGGGCAACAAGAAACACAGGACAGACAATGACGTGGACTTAACATGATGGACTGACGAGGAGCACGAACACTGTAGAAACATACAGAGGGAAAAGGGAAAGTAGAGATGAGACCCGGACATAAGCATAGGGGTGGAAACACAAGGGGAACCTAATAAACAGAAGAACTAACATGGCAACCTAGAATCAGCCTTGGATACCTAGACGAACTAAACCTAAACAATGAATAATGAAATATAGGGGCTCTCAAATCATCACTAATAAATGCTATCACAAGAACTACACATACTGTAACTTAGTATAAGAAATCATGTGATCATGCTTCTTTCTTTAAGACAACTCCAGTACGGATTAAGAAGATTGTCCTCTTCTGGTGAATTTCTACGAAACGGGGAGACCAGGCTGTGAAAATGCTTTTAAACACTATTTTGTGTGAATTGACTCAATTCTGGACATTTGAGGAAGTGCAGTTTTTGGCACTTTCGCGCTGGCTTCACTTTTAATAGGTTTGGAAACGAAGCACAAGAACTGTCACGTGCTGTCACAGGAGTGCTGGCGCACATGAGCATTTTAAATGGCAGAATGCTGTAGTAGAACAACCTGCAGAAGACAGTTTCCAGGGGCAACCCAGGAACCCAGCCAATCGGGAGGAGATGTGCAGATTATATTCTCATTGAATTTTGACTTTTACCTTCATTCACTGTTTAGGATTATGACACAAAAATACCATGTAATGTTCAAGAATAAGACACCTTATTTCCTCTTAATGACCTTGTGAAAGCTTTGATGCTATCACACTCTGCCCTTTCACTGTGTTGAAATAAATCACAACACACACACTCAAGCAAAACTGCACACACGTGTACCGAGTGCACTCCAATGGGTCAGCGCTGCTATCGCCAGTTGATAATGGAAGTTCCAGCCCCAAAAAAGAGCTTCCATCTGTGGTGACCAGAGAAAATATTATGATTAATTAATCACAAGATTGATTGTGCCAAATGTTTCCCACAAGGTCATTCCTTGCATCCAGAAAATAGATCCCATGGTACCTTGTCCAAGAAAGCACTGTAAAAGCTTGGATGACAGATGCAAGTTGAAGAAAATGGCTGCGGCTCAAGCAGCTGTCATGAGGCATTGGTGAATATTATTTTTAATGTTTTCTAAACAACTGTCACAGACATGCTAAGTAAGCGCATGAGTCCACATGGTGAAGCTCAGCAGAACCTTGGCTGCTGGTTGGGGCAGAGGTAAAAATCTGTTACTGACTATATGTGGAAGGTCTTGCAAATGCTATTTCAGTGTTGCATTATTATGAATTTTAATGCAGCGATTCTTTCTTCTGCAGAATTATACATGAAGTCTTTTTGGAGCTCTTTCGGTCGTGGAAACATTTTGCAGGATACTTCAGTGAGTGACACTCAGCCCACGTTGCAGGGAGCAGAAGCTGGCTTGCGTCCCTGCCTGACTTGGCATCATGTAGAACTGGCTGCAGAACAGCGTGCACGCCTGCATGCATCCGTATGTATGTGTGTGTGTGTGTGTGTGTGTGACAGTGTCAGTGTTTGTATATGCGAATGCACTTCCAAAGTCATTCCTGTAAAAGAAAATCTAGTTAAAATAAACACAAGTCTCTACTTACATCTTTTAGGTTTGAGATAAACAGCGTTAGAAACGTTATCGAGGAAGTGTAAACAGCTACTTTTTACTTATTAGACTTAAAAAGTAACAAATTTACATGACTTAATATTTGATACTGAAAGTCAGTTCCCTCATTTAACATGACTTTTGTTATATTTTGTTTTGTTTAACCTCGAGTGTTTTGGGAATGTCAAAATTGAATATTGCTTTTTATAGATGATGCGGTTCTGTTGGTTTCATCAGAATGTGAACTTCACCAAAGGTTGGTTTAGTTTGGAGCTGAGCATCAAGTGGCACGGATAAGAGTCACCACCTCCAGGTTTGAGGCTGTGTTTCTAAAGAAGAGTTGTTGCCCAAGCGAGGCAGTTCTAGTATTTTGGGAAGCGCCGGGAAGGTGGCTCATTACTGGACTGCAAAGAAATTTGCTTAAAAGTCCATACATGTTCCCAACCTCACCTATGCTCATGAGCTCTGGGCGATAAAAATAATGATGAGGTTGCAGATATAAGATTGAGAAATGACTTCCTTCCATAGGGTGGCTGGGCTCATTGTAAGAACTTGAGTGAGGAACTCAAACATCTTTCAGAGTAGAGTCGCTGCTCCGTCTTGGTGAAGGGAGGCCAGCTGAGGTGGTTTGGGCATCTCCTCCCATTGCAGGCTTTCTGGGCCACCATACCTGGAAGTAGACATAGGGTAGACACAGATTTTGATGCAGAGATTCTCTGGGAAACACTGCTGTGGAAAAGGACGTCTAAAACACCCTCTTAGCTTGCAGCCACCGTGACCCAACTTTAGATAACTGGAAAAAGATGGATGGATTTCTCAACAAGCAAATATTTCACATTCTTGCCCTGCTGTCATATCAGACATTTCATTAAATAAGATTATGCATTTTTCATTGTTAAAAGCTTTTTGCTTCTGGCACAAAGTGCACAACAGAGTGTTCTTTGAATCTTTGACTGAAACAAATGGGCTTTTTTGCTCGTAGCACACGTGACCTGTCCTGTCCTGCTGCACACGCACATAATTTCAATACTATACTGATTTGGAAAGCTTAAAATTAGAATGCAAAATGTATGAGATTTCATTTTGAAATAACCTCTTCAAGTTTCTGGAAATTTTACCTATTAAAAGTCCAAACTCTCCAGAGCTTTCGACACCACCACCTTATAATGATGCTGATAAGAATCTGTTCTTAAAGTTTAAATCATCTTATCTTAAAAATCTCCAGTATCAAGCGTCCACACATTTTAAAAGCTCGTGGATTTGAAAAGAAGGGAATCGACTACATAATACATGATTGCTGTTTTATTATTTTGTGTATGTGTCTGTTTTTTTTGGTAATGCAGTTTCTCCAAATGAGGCTTTACCCAGAATACCTTTTGACCTGGTGTCCACTTTGGGGCTTCTGACTTTATTATTTTATAAAATAATTTGGTCTGTGTACTGAATCTGAAATGAAGTTACCAGAACATATAATAGTATCTATGAGGTATTTTCATGATTTAGTGGTTGTTTGTTAAGCTAGGAAAAAAAAATATTATTTCAGATATCATGTAGTTCAGCTATGATAAATGCAGAGGAAAGTTTTCTTAGAGCACCACATCTTTATAAAGTGGGTTTTACTTGGATACGGTGAAGTGACTCTGGGAATGTGAAGGGTTTTGTGTGTGTATGATCTTTCTTAAGCCAGGAGCTAAAGTAATCCTTTGATTCTGCATGATCATGGTTTGTGGCTATCTGGCCAGCGGAGCCCTTGAATAAGAGGTATTGTGTTTATATATCAGACTTCTAAAGCAAACACTTGATACTCAAATTCCTCTTTTCAAATATACATGGCTTATGAAGAAATTGGCCCAGAGTATTGAAAACAAGCTTATTATGAGTAAAGAGAGGCAGATTCATGACTGACAGGGCTGAACATTAAACACAGAGGGTTTCCTGGAGAGCAGAAATGACTAAGAGTCAGAGAAATGGCACAAGACCCCGTTTTACACGCCTTAAATCAGTTCTAACCTGGCCAAGTGCAAATATTACACGACATGTTTTCCCCCTCCTGCGACATAAGATTGATCGTGCAAAACACATAAATTACTTGATCTAAGGTGGCTTTAGAAGAAGTAAGTCCACATCAGCCTGAGTGACATCATGGGCCAGACATTAAATGTACTTCGGGCAATGGCCAATGGAGTCAAGCAGCAAATAAATACAGCTCCTTGTAATGTGGATTTCACAGGACCCACACTGGTAAGTTAAACCCCAGGGGAGTCTATCAAAGTCAGACTGCATTACTAACTGGTAGTCTACTGTTGTGCGGTATGCGGTTTCCTACACAACAAATAAATTTGTCCAAATGTCCACCAACCACTCTGCCAGTTATCAGTCTGCTTCTGTGGGGCTACGTTTGTTGACGATATGCGGATCCCCAGTATAATATTATAATATAAAGCATATGCTCCGCTGTGGCTCAAATATTGGGGGAAGACATCTATGCCTCCCCTCCCCGCGTTACTATGTTCTTTCCACAGCTTTCCATCCTAGATTTATTAAGCCGTAAACACAGGTCAAGTCGACTTTCAGCACATCAAAGTCTTGTCCATCTAGTGCCAAGTTGGACGGACAGAGGCCTTCCAAGGCTACAAAGGCGCCGACTCTGGTCCTGAGAGAGGATGTGGAGCTGAATTTGCCTCTATAAATGTAATCACGTTCATTGGCTCTCTCAGTGGGATAGTTTGGCATTGCAGGTGGGTTGTGTTGCTGCGGGATGAGGTTTCCATTCGTCAGTTTCACCAGTACAGATCTTTTGGGACCTTCCAGACTCCTGTTTCTCATTCCAGAGTGCATTTGGTAGATAGAAATTTTAAAAACTCTGTGTGTGTTCAAGATGTTTTCATTTTTTCTGCAGGGCCTCTTGCCAATGTATGCACTTCATATTGTGTGGCTCAGAACATCAAAAGCAGTACTCATGCAACTTTTGCACTTCCTTAAGCTGAAAGCCTGAGATCATCTTTATTAAATCATTGTGATTTGTCTCTTCGTCATGGAGGACAAAGCACATTTAATTACTGGGCTGCTGTGGCACAGCAAACGTTCATGTTTGTGACTGTAATATAAGAAAGAGCTCTGGAAAGGTGGGTGGTGTTGGGATCATCTAATCATTTTGACATGATTAGAGACTCTGGGTAATGTAAGGTCAGGCCATGGCTAATTTCTTAAGCGCACAAAGCTCATAATGATATTAAAGACAAGGTAGTTGCAGTACAAGTGAAAATATGAGGTGCTTCATAGTGACACTTTCTGCATCAAACACAGGTATTAACCTGTGTTTTTGTGCCTTTGCCTCTTTAGTCCAGAGATTGTTTTGTCCAGTGTAAGAGTAAGGAAACTGAAGAACCTTACTATCAGAATAGTAAGAGCCGGCAGCCCAACACAAGCTCTGTCAGAAACTTCAGTTCTAACAGTTATTAGCTGCCACCTGTTATAAAACATCTGCACACACAGACAGACTCACCATTTTCTCCTCTCTTTCCCCCCAGATAGTCAGTGTAAGTATGAAAGTATGTGACGCAAACATCATTGTTGAGCTATCTTTTTATTTAACAGACAAATAGAGCAGAGACCTTTTTGAATCCACTCCACGGTCATTGCTGTATTACGCTGAAGCTATGAAAACTTGATTTCGAGCAAAAAGCCACGAGTCATAAGAGAGTATTAAACAACGAAACAAGAAACCACATTCAGATATTTGTTTTACTTCCACCATTTATTGCCATCAGTGTGACTCGGTGGGATACCAAACCCCAGTTTAACAGCTACGCTGCTGACACCAGTGTTTTCTGTGGCCTTTAAATTATGTCTCTGTGGAGTGAGATCTGGCAAAACAAAACACTGGCTCAAGACAATTTAAAATAAACAGACATCCAGGTTGACATCGGTCCAAGCATTGGGAAAATCAAACCTTTGACCAAGTGATTGTTTCTTTTAGGTTTCAGATTCTTTCATTCTCATACCCCTTTCACAAGATCCACCCACCTCTACAGAGTCCCGTCGTCTAATTTATTCATCTCTGAGGTAACATTGTCTTATCTTGCTAACAACAAAAGTCAAGTGAAACTGATACTATGGCACACATAGACAGACAGACAAAATTAGAAGCACATGAAACCTGGATCAAAGCTAATCCAAAGGCAAATAATGCATGTTCTTGTTTCCCAAGTTGAGACATTCTATCAGCATCTAAAATACAGAAAGAGAGAAAACAGGAAGATAATCGAGAAATAAAGCACTTCAGAAATCCTCTTTTCATCATCTCGATGGAACATCGGACCCGGAGCGTGGCCTGCAGTTCTCATCCTTAATGGATTGAGATAATGGCTGGACAAATTGTTCCCAGGCACTATCTTCACTCTGTCCCGCTGAGTTCAGGGATCCGGGGAGTAAAATAATCCAATTTTTCCTTCCTTTATCTCCCAGACTGCAGGGAAGAAGCGAGGGGGCTTTGAAATGCCATGTCTACTTGTCACGACCCCTTTTGTGTACCCTCCGCCCATCTGTGGACCCGGCTTTAGACGCCATCCCTTTTCCAAAGGCTCACTGTCACGGCCTCAAATAAACCTGCTGGAAGTGCCAGCCCTGTTTTCCATTTTCCTGTCGTTCTTTTTTTCCTATTTCTTTCTTCCCCACTGTTTATCAGACTCTGGCCTCTCCCAAAATGAGGAGTCTCTCATGGTTAAGTGGTAGAGTTCATGCCGAGGTTCGTGGAAATTCACCAGGTCTCTTACAAACTATTGTGGTGAGAAAACGCTTGAGTCTGATCACCGGGATGCGAGCCACGCCAGACTCCCCTGTGTCAGGAATGAGTATACAATGCGTAATAAGCACTTCTGCTGCGTGCTAAGTTGGTCCGGTCATGACATCCTTAAGCCGAGGGCTGTGCCAGCTCTCCTGTTACAAAGACAAATTGTGCATGCGGAATTTCCTGGAGTGGCTCCGAAAACGCTCTCCGGGTCTTTCAGCCAGGCACTCTGCGGGGACTTGCACTTGAGAGATTTACTGCCATAATTTAGTCCTTGCCCTCATCTCGGTTCCAGTAAAATCCTGTCAAACACTAGCTTAGCCACCTGATTAGCTAAGCAACAGGTTTCCATGAGGAATATTCGGCACCGGTGCTGGGATAGCTTCAGGGAATAACGACTTCCGAAGGAGTCTCGAACGATAAGACAGAACTCCACCTTGGAAACTGGGAGTCAAAACAATGAGACAACTTTAAAGGAATTCAGGTGAACCCTGATTGGTGTGAGTACCGCAGCATTGTTTGTCAGGTGATGCTTGATCACAGCAGCAAAATGGAAGCACTCTGTGTACAAGATGCACCTTATATTTTACTGTTACGCTGACCTCTGCTAGCTCTCAGAATGACATTCTTGTGAAGCACTATGATACCCGATCTGTGCTCTGTCACATGAACTTGAAGGCTCACAGATGTGAAAGAATAGGACATGGGAAGAAAATCATTTCACATCTGTCAAGACAGTTTGATTGCCTCCATTCTCCTCTGAAAGCCAGTTTTGGAGACCTGTGAACTCTTCCGCAGTTAGTCATTCTTATTTGTGTATCCTCGTAAGTTGTTTGCTTGGATTTTTGTTTTCATTTTTAAATATATACTCTTAAATATCCCATGACATTTTATGTCTCTAATAAAACAGTGAACCTCAGAGGGGAGAAAGTTATGTGAAATATGCTGAAAAGTTGTTTTAATTCTGATTAATGTGGTCCTGGAATATCTCCCTTGGTGCACATTATTCATAAACATACTGATTTGCTGTGTCCTTAAAAATAGAAAAAAAGTACCAGAAAGCATCACTCAGAGAGTGTAGTCTGTAGACTTTGATGTAGTGTGCCACCCCCAAGTGTGTTTGACGATAAAATATGTGACTGCTGGGTGTTAAATAGGTTACATGCATTCCTCACAGGCTCCTTGTAGTAATTTACCTTCACTGTAACGGTTTGCCTGATTAAAAACACATCAATCAAAGCCTGAAATGTTTGCATGAATAGTGATTTTTGGTATTACTTATTTTATCTTTCAGATACTATACACATTCAGCTAAATCTGACAAGTCACCCGCAAAAAATTGTTCGTGGAGGGTTT